>JAXGGA010001355.1:35000-156383 GCA_038373865.1 Uloborus plumipes | reverse complement strand
TTTTGTAGGGAATTTGATTCCGTTTCTTCGGATAGTTATCTTGTTCGAAATAATATGGTTTGAGTTGACTGAAAGATCTTGAAAAGATGAATATGGTGCAAGTCCAGTGTTCAGCAGATCTGATTAAAATACTGAGAGGAATTCAATATTGATGCGGTTCCAAAAAGCAACTTGAAGTGGATCTAATTCCAAGCGATGCGTGAATGAGCGATGTCTCGAAGGATACGTGTGATAGGAGGAAATGCCACGCCGTCCTCAACGAAGACACTTCCAGCATATAGACGACTTTAGAAGGGGTATGGGGATCGGACTGAGAAGGGGAGGTTGGTCCATACGTCAAATTGCAGCTGATACCCACATGGATGCAAGCACTGTGCATCGGCTGTGTCGGAGATGGTTGGAAAGAGGAAATGTAGCCACATTGAGGGGTGCAGGTGCAGCCAGAGTGACGTCAGACCGCTTGGATCGACGGATTTACTGACAAGCTGTGGCGGACCCGCAAGTCACTTGTACGTCGATTCTGCAGCACGTGCAAGGTACCCTGGATGTTCCTGTGTCTACCAGAACTATTTCCCGTCGACTGGTTGCACGTGGCCTGCAATCACGGCGCCCGCTAAGAAGACTGCCATTGACCTCACAGCACAGACTCCAACGTTTGGAATGGTGCCAGACCAGAGCGACGTGGATGGCAGAATGGCAAACCGTAGTGCTCTCAGCTGATACCCGCTTCTGTTTGTCCAGCGATAGTCATCGCATACGTGTGTGGCGTCGACGTGGAGAAAGATCGAATCCGGCAGTAACTGTGGAACGCCCCACAGCGCGACAACGTGGCATAATGGTTTGGGGCGCTATTGCATACAATTCCGTATCACCTCTAGTTCGTATTCGGGGCACTATGACGGCCCAACGATATGTAGATAATGTACTGCGGCCGGTGGCAATCCCCTACCTTCAGGGTCTGCCAAATGCAATTTTTCAACAGGATAACGCCCGGCCTCACAGTGCTCGAATCAGCCAACATGCTCTACGAGGTGTGCAGATGCTTTCCTGGCCGCCATACTCTCCTGACTTGTCACCAATCGAGCATGTGTGGGACGTGATTGGACGCCGTTTGCAGAACTTGCCACTGCCTCGTTCAGAGGACGAACTGTGGCAAATGGTTGAAAGGGAATGGAGTGCCATCCCTCAGGACACCATCCGCAGGCTTATTGACTCCATGCCTAGACGTGTTTCTTCGTGCATCGCTGTCCGCGGTGGTCCTACTTCTTACTGAGCGGACGCCGTCCTCGCTCTAAATTTTGCTTATTTATTTTGAAATAAATATCACTTATTGTTCCATGCTGTCTCTGTCTTCTTACCAAATTTCATCAATTTCTGACCACTTGTTCTTGGTGTTGCATTTTCAATGTCGAGCAGTGTATGTTGTATTAATAAGCATCCGGGAAACGTCGTGTAATAGGCTAGTATAGTATAAAATAAAGTTTCCGAAGTCGTCTGTCTGTTTGTTTGAACGCTCAAAAATCTAGAACTACCAGGTTGAATTGACTCAAAATTTCACTGTTTGCTTCTATTCCCTAGAAACAAATGCTTAGTTCTTGTACTGGTTTGAAAAAAAATCGACAAGCATTCTTTTTTAATTCCAATCTAAGGCAAGTTTCACATAAATTCCTTATTATGGGAGTTAAAAATTACTCAATTGAATCTGCCGTAGAGACAGCACATTTTTCTACATTTGATTCAATTTGTTCTAATTCTGTTAATCAATTAGGATGGAAGTTATTTGCTTTTAAAACTTGATTTTCGTAGAACTTTGCTTGATTGCAGGCACTGATTTCTTCATTAAAACCGTAAATAAGAAATATCGTCCCACTGTTTTCTGTTCTATATTACGTGACAAAGTGGTATTTTTTACACCAGTTTTACTCAACTTTCGATCGAAGATTTAAGTTTCTGTCCCAAAGTAACAATCGTTCAAATTATAAAGTTCGAAAATTATTTTTTTCTTTCAAGTTACTAGCTTTTTTTTTTTTTTTTGCTGCCTTGGTTACGTCTTCTAAATCTTTTTTGTTATTATATTTTTCTTTTTGCACTCTTAATTCAAATTATGCGTTATAGTAAAAAGGATATACTTTTGCAAATTTTCAAGTAATTACGGCTTTAAGCAACTAAGCAATGAAACAATATTGTTTTATTCAATACTAAGATACATTTAAAGAAATTTACTAAATGCGAAATTCATCTTCAATTCGGCCATCCATAGTAAAAACTAAAGAATAAGAAAGTATTATTGTGTAAATTTAGACGAAGCTTACTGTTTAGAGCTGAAGTAATTTTTGAAAATTACGTTACATAATTTGGAATTTAAAAAAAAAAGTTGATTAAAAATAGTATGAATTTATATCTCAAACTGGTTTGTATTTCATTTGGTGATTAGTTTTTAGTTAAGTCTAACTATTTTCTAAAAGAAGCATACACATTTCAAGAGCGTTTCTGTATTATTTAAAGTGTGGGGAAAAAACTGAAAAAAAAAGTATAGCGAAAAACTCGAAATATTTCTAAAAAAGAACTTTGCCGTTTGCATTATTAAAAATATATCAAACAAAGTTTTTTTTTTGCGCCAATTAATGAAAGAAACTAGTTTTACCCAATTGCTATTAAAACTTGAATTTTTCTTTTCCTACTGATTTGCTTTATGAAACAAAATATTGAAACTTAATTATTGTATTACAGATTTTTTGTCCAGTCTCCGTAATTCATTTTAGAAATACTTTTTTTTTCTACTTAAAGTGATTTTTTTTAATGGTAAATACTTCGCTTTCTAGTTTACAATTGAACTGTAGATTTAGACATAGAATTTGTGACATTACTGCAGGTGCAACTAGTTTTCGTTTTAGGTACTTTAAGTTCCGATTACTTTAAGAAACCTTATCTTTACTAAACATATTTTTTTCCTTTACGGTGTAGTTGAAAAAGAAAGAAAAACCGATTTTTTTTAGATTTCACATTTTATCTATTTTCTCTACTTCACGTATAACTACTGACTTGTGTTCTTTCATTATTATTGTGCACTTTCATTAGAAAAATACGATATAATTGGTTACATCAGCTCATTATACGCCGGATATAGAAATGATAGACTTTAAATAGAAAAACATTATCTTAAAAATATTAGATTTCAATATGTATCGAATTGATTTCTTTATTGGAAATGCCATGATGAATTTAAAACATCCCCTTATTGTATAACATGAGAGGTTCATCTGTTATACTTTAGGGAAATAATTGAATTGTGTTTCATTTTAAACGTTAACTACTGTAACTCGTAACCAAAGAATATATCTCCTTACATTATAAAAAGATAAAATATTCCTGGAAAATAATGTGCAAAATTTATGCCGGTGAAATATCTGGCAAGAAAGTAGGAACGCCTTCCGCTAAAAGGTCTCTTTTTTTTTTAATTGACGGGAATTCTTTCTGAAAAATCAGAAACCTTCCCTACCAAAGACAGTCGTGTTCTTTGATTCAGCGAAGAACTTCTATTGAAAAATCTTATATGTTTAAATTAAGAGTTTGGTTTATCTTCCTGATTTTCCAGGAAGGCTCCTAAAGGTAGAAGTTACGAAATATTTGCAAGAAAATCTGGAACAACTTATTTGCTTTCCTTAAACTCCTTTAAAAGCACGATATCTAAATATATCCTTCCACCCTTGTTTGGGAAACAGCCAATCCAGATGAGTGTTGTCAGTGCGGAAGATGAAACACGTAACAAAGAAGCTCAATGTATTTTTTTTTTACTGATAGCAAAAAATGTTTTTCACCACATTGTGTATTTGGTTTTCATGAAAATGATTGTGATTCAGGAACATTTTTACAAAAATACTTATTTTACATAGGATACTGGTAGAAACCCAAAAATTTCCTGAACGTTACCCGGAAATAATGTTTCAGAATATTTTTTACAATGTAGAGCTAGAAAAAAATCGAATCACTACATTACTTCAAAATAACTTTTTTGAGATTCAAGAACAATATGATACATTTCGTCTTTATTGTGACCGTTTTTCCACCTGATAACTTGCAACTGTTCCAGTTCCGCCACAATGTTTTTTGGACTAGACTAATATTAAAGAAGTATTGGCTCTATTCCTCATCAAATTCTCACATGCAACGAAATTTAATAACATTTTTGTTCATACAAATACTGTTTTTAAACAAGGATAAATTTCTGCGGAAATATTCAAATGTTTGTTTATTTTTATCTAAGTATTCTTAGTTCACAATATGCTTCAATGAGTTCAACACAAAATTTACACAAGTTGGCAGAAAATAGGTTATCCTCCCCAGATGGTATACCAAAGCTCGACGAAAGCTAAAACACTTGTGGGAGTACTTCCTGGAAACCAGCATCAATCTGTCACGACATGTGACACACCAATTATGACACGTTTTGAAAAAAAGCACTGCATAAATGTGCCCCGATCTACCGTACAATATTAACATGTGGTTCCGAAAACTTACAGACATATGCACATGCATTAATTTTTGTATGGTAGAAATTAGGTGTGCACTGATTAATCGGCAGTACCGATTAATTGGCCCATTCGGCCACTTTGCCGATTATTAATAATCGGCGAAATTGGGCCGATACTCGGCTGAAAAAATATATTTTTAAATATTAATAAATGACGTAGGTCATAGCTAACTGTTAGTATGTATTGATTTTATAAGTGATTTTTTTTAACATACATAGAATACAGTTGTATTTTATGAATAAAGCATTTTTAAATGTCTAAAAATTTTGTTTTCTTGAAAAATATTCAGTTTTTATACTGCTTGGTATTGGATACTACTCGGTATTGGCCGAGTACCGAATACTCGGCAAATTGGCAGAGCAAGCAAAGTATTGAGTATTTACCGAATATTCGATGATGTATGAGAAGTTATGTTATTTTTTACTTGCAATTAATTACTAAATGAAACTCATTAGTTAAGATCGAGTAAGTAATTTTTCTAATTACCAATGCTCCTAAAACTATGAAAAAAATGTATTTGTCATCAGTATTTGCTTTTAATCTTCTGGTTTTAAAATATCCAAATTATAAAAAAAAAATCACATAACGAAGCATATGCGGAAATCATTTATCTTTATTTTTGCCTTGTGCGCTCCAAACTGGAATACTGTAGTCTTATTTGGGATCCCTACTACAATAACAAAATTAAAATTATTGAGCAAATTCAATCCAAATTTATTTTTTATTTGTGTTACAGAACCCATAACCATGATTTTTTGACGTATTCATACTCTAATTTATGCAATATTTATCATGTTCCAAACCTTAAGTCACGCCGTGAACTTTTGTGTCTTCTTTTTTTTTATAAAGCACTTAACAATCTAATTGACTGCTCAGATATTATTAATTCTATCCATTTTGCTGTTCCAAATAGAACTCTTAGGAGTCATCTGTGTTTTACAAATATTTTTACAAAGTTTAATTACGTTGATAATTTTTGCCTTTTTAAATTTTACAAACTTTTTAACTCTCATTGTCGCGTTTTGGATATTTTTAATATGTCTTTTAATAATTTTAAGTCTATTTGTTTAAAAATTTTAAATGTGTAATTTGTTTTAATTCGTTTGTTGTCTTTTTAATTTTTACAAAATTTTAACTCCTTGTCGTGTCTCAGTTATTTTAAACCTGCCTTTTAATTGTTTTAAGTCTATATGTTTCAATATTTTTAATGTATAATTTGTTTTATATGTACTTGGTTTACTTGCCACTGTAATTGGATTTTTCTGTAGTGCGCAATACTTTAAATAAATAAATAAATTTCAGATGCGAAGGAACTTCCAAACTACTTTTTGTCAGCATCAGCTTTCATATCAATTGAATGCTGAATTAATTCAAGCGCTGACTGGGAAATTGTTCAAGATGTCTTCCCTAATTTATTTAACAAAAGAACGAAATTAAAAAATTCTTATCTTATTCTGCGCTTCAATTTTCTACTTCGATGAATTTCTTTTCAGTCAGATAAGTGATTAATTTAAAGAAAAAAAAGTGTCTGTAAATGAATTTGCTCTAAAAGATCCTAATTACGCTAGGGTCCAACAGTTTTGAAAGTGCTTTACTATAAATTGACGTAATTAAATTACGTCAAGCTAAAATATTTCTATAAAATTTACTGCTTGCTTTTTTTTTTATGACATGATGAATGAAACAGAAACAACTGTCAATTAAATATGGAGTAAAAAAAATCCGATTTTGAAACATCTTGTGTGGAATTGTATTTCTTCTTTTCCAAAGAGTCTTATGCTGTATAGTTAACAGATGATAACAACATCTGTTTAAAAAAAATAAAATAAATAAATGTGGGAAAATCAAACCTATAAAAACACAACTATTGCTAATTACCGCAGTAAAATTTCAATGATTACCACTTATTTCGACAGTATATAATGGTGCTTTGTTTTTTTCTTTAGTTCTTTAATTTAAAATATACGAATGAGATAAACAAGTATTCATTCACTTATCTGCGAAAAAACCTTAATCATTACACTGCTCATATTAACTTGAGTCGCACTTAAGTAAATAACAGAAACTAAGAGAAAAAACGAATCTACGGATCCTTCATGGTTCGACTTCTGGCATATATCAGCGCTTTAAAATGTAGGTCGTTGTATCAGAAATGTGAAGACTTAGGGCTATCTTTGCCCTAATTGCTAAAATTTGATGTAATTAATTAATACGCGATGACTTTTAATTTTGATTTTAGAAACATTTTCAATACTTTTAAACATTAACAATTAGTTAAACGCAAAGTAAAACATGAGGTATAAATTAGTTCCGAAACATCACGGATTATTTCCTTGTAGCCTTCCAGGATTTTACGGGTTTCCATCATTTTTCTGTGATTATCAAGTTTCTTGGCGAAAAAAAGTTTTTATAAATTGCTGTATGTTGCAAGACTACAGACCTTCAAACTGCCGTGAAAAATGTGTTTAGCTAATAATTTCCAAACAAACTAAGCATTTTTATTAACCCATTAATGCCTAGCATCCCTTTTTAGGGAGGGTACAACAAGTGTCTTAATTCTCCAAAAATGAGCATTTCAAAAAAATAATAGTGTTAAATTATTACTTTGGTATTATTTCAATTCATTATTAAGAGATTGCAGCACATAACCGTCGGAATCTTTGGACCCAACAGTCCAAATATCTTTTCCAAATATCTTTGGAAAAAAAGTGTCAGGCATTAATGGGTTGTTTCGCCTTCTGCACACCAAACGAGCGTCCAAATTAGCTGAGCCTTGATGAGAGCGAAACGGAGTCTCTAGATCCTATTTTTCTTGGAATTTCAGGCAAATAAGAAATTCGTCATTGCTTGCAATTTTGCCTTAGCTATGGCCACATTTGAAAAAATGCTTCAACAGCGTTCATAGCAAATTAAGATCACTCTAAACCTTTACATACATTTTCTTAGAGAGTGCATATTTTTTTCTAAAATTATGACTTGATTTTGAAAAACTTTTAGTCTGTGGAGTTAGCGACAAAAACAGCCGAAATGTTTCACTTCCGGATACCAGTGTGAAATTTGGTACAGAGCTTATGTACATATATAAGAACAAAAAACCGCCGGGAGACACTTGATCAGGGGTCATGAACTCCCGTGATAACGTCATCAAGATGGCCGCTTTTACAGGTAAATACGTTCGTTTCATTGCTTAAAACTCCATCATAGATTGAAATATTGCAAAACTCAAAAGTATCATCTGAAAGCTCTTTGAAAGAGCTATTTAGAAAGATTTAATTTTTCTTTCTGAGGTCAAGGTCCCACCTGTAATGACGTCATCAAAATGGCCGCTTTTACAGGTAAATACGTTTGTTTAACTCCCCCTAAAACTCCATCATAGATTGAAATATTGCAAAACTCAAATATATCATCTAAAAGCTATTTAAAAGAACTATCTAGAAAGATTTAATTTTTCTTTCTAAGGTCAAGGGCCCACCTGTGATGACGTCATTTGAGGCCATTTTGATGACGTCATTACAGGTGGGACCTTGACCTCAGAAAGAAAAATTAAATCTTTCTAAATAGCTCTTTTAAAGAGCTTTCAGATGATACATTTGAGTTTTGCAATGTTTGAATCTATGATGGAGTTTTAGGGGGAATTAAACAAACGTATTTACAGGTAAAAGCGGCCATTTTGATGACGTCATCATGGGTGGGCTCTTGACCTTAGAAAGAAAAATTAAATCTTTCTAAATAGCTCTTTTAAAGAGCTTTTAGATGATATATTTGAGTTTTGCAATCTTTGAATCTATGATGGAGTTTTAGGGGGAGTTAAACAAACGTATTTACCTGTAAAAGCGGCCAATTTGAAGACGTCATTACAGGTGAGACCTCGACCTCATAAATAAAAATTAAATCTTTCTAAATAGCTCTTTTAAAGAGCTTTTAGATGATACCTTTGAGTTTTGCAATATTTCAATCTATGATGGAGTTTTAAGCAGTTAAACGAACGTATTTACCTGTAAAAGCGGCCATTTTGATGACGTCATCACGGAATGACCTTGACCTCCGATCAAGTGTCTCCCGGCGTTTTTTTGTCTTCCTATGTGAATTAAGCCCCACATAAAATTTCAGACTGGTATCCGCAAGTGAAATATTTTTGCACTAACTCCACGGACTATTTGTAATTAAAGTTTTTTAAATGTTCCATGGAGATTCTAGATCATTTTTAGGAAGAATTCGGACTTGGAACTTTTCCTGAACTAGGAGACCTTTTCCTGTGGTTTGCCAAATTTTGATATTTCACTTCACTTTCGTTCACTCATCGAGGGGCCACCAGTACCTATACAAATATGTTACTGGCAAGCCATTAGCTTGAAGCCTTAGTATGAAGTAACGCTACAGTTTACGTCCACAGATAACTTTTGCAATTAAACGAAAGAAATTGTTATTTAAGGCATTCATTAAAACTAAAGTTGCGTGTAAAATCAGCTGTACTCAATCAAAATCAGTTCTGAAAGTAAAAATCTTATCAATGTGAAAAATTACTATTTCAGTGATACCCTCAATGAATGTTAAAGTTACGTAAGCTGCACTTATTATTTACTAGCAGTACCCGCACGGCGATGCCCGTGCAAAATATGTAAAGGAAGTCAACTGAATAAATTTAAATTCACTCCAACCCTCTGAAGTAAAATTGTTATGTTCGTTAATTCAAATGTGCTCCAGAACCTTTTAAATTCCACTAAAAGTTATGTTGAAGTTTACACTTTTAATGCCATTTCACAGTTTGTAGTGTTTAATGAGAGGATTATTTTAGTTTTCAAGACTTTTTTCTTTTTTTCGCGTGTGTGTGTGTGTGTGCGTGTGACGAACTTGTTTATTTTTAGCGAAAATGTCAGAATGGAACTATTAGTGGAATTTAGTGATGGCTCCATTAAATACATGTTTTAAACATGCAATAAAATACTCTTTAGACTGCAAACAACTACTGTTCCTGCCCAGAGCGTTTTCTTTTTCTTTGATTTGGAGAAAATAGTATTTCACTGGCTGGGAGGTTTGGTAAATTTCCCGATTATTGTCAAACTTTACGACGCCAAATACGAAGAGTAACTGAATAGCCATCACTAAATTTTTAACAACAATAGTTATATTCTGACATTTTCGGTAACACCAAATTTTGAGGAAGTCAACTTAATAAATTTAAATTCACTCTAACCCTCTGAAGCAAAATTATCATATCCTTTAGTTAAAATGCGCTCCACAACCTTTTAAATTCCACCTAAAGTCATGTTAAAGTTAAAATCAATTTTCAAGGCTTAAATCTATACTCTAATTTAAACCACAAAGTAACTTCAAGGACAAAAGAGCAGCTGATCTGGAAGATGGACCTAGTGTTTCAGTATTGCGTACATAGTTAAGCCTTGAAAATTGGCTAAATTTGATTAATTAAAATCTCCTGTTCTAATTAACGGACAGAAACGTGCTAAAACTTTTCTTTTTCAGAAAAAAACCCCTTTAAAGCGATATATAATGTTTTGGGGTGGTGGAAGGTTTCCCCTTCTCAATTATGGCGGATACACCAAAAGTGAGACTAATTAATTAATTTAAAACTAACTATTTAGAAATTTAAAATTTGGCCTTCGAGATGCATTTTACTGGGATACATTCGGATTTTTGAGCCAAGTTTCAGGTCTGTGGGTGCTGTGGGAGCTTCTGGCCAGCGATTACAAACAAACGAACAGACAAACAAACACCGCCATCTTTATATATATAGATAATCTTTATTTTTATAAGGTAAGAAAGCCAAAGAAGGTTATCCTAAAGTTAGTGGCTTAATACCGACCATTTATTTTTTAGCCTGCTCCAATTGTCACATTCATCAGCAGGATTTTCAAAAGCAAAATCATACTAATTCCAAGAGTCCCAAGAGAATGTTTGAATATATTGTAAGACCAATATTTTGCAAGCAAAAACCAGGATCAATGATTTTTTCAACATTCTAACAACAAAGAAAAAAAGGTGAAGAGGCAGAATGTATGTATTTTCATTACAGTTAAAGACATTAATATAACGTTCAGTCCCCAGTTCTCTAAACAAAACTGATAAACCGGTTTCAAAATGTTAAATATAATTTATTTCCTTCACCACACACAGACTATATCTCCTGCAAGCTTTCACATTGTCTGCTGAAATTTATGGGAACAAACCTTTATTTAACTAGATTTCATTACTAAAGTTTAGTTATATTCTTTCATCTAGTAAGAGAATTCCTTCTGTATTCCCTATTCCCTTGGAAATTATGAGAAAAGTTTCAAAAACAAACAACGCAGCCTTCCTTCTAGGATTACTAACGTTTACAAATCCAAAGCAACTAATCTCAAGAGCACAATAGAACATGTTTCTGAATTTCCGAGGATTTTGAGTGTGTTTTCTTAGTAATTGAACTTGTATTCTAACACCCAAAACCTTTTTTGAAATAAATGAAAATGTCATGTCTACAAAATATATTAGGGTCAGCGATCTTTGAATATTTCACTAAATTGGAAAGATAAATTTTCGTTTTAATCCATAGACTAGTAGAAATTAGTTCATGTAAACTGAAGAAGTGCAAATTTTTGATACAAGATAAAATGGATTACACATTTATATAAAAGACGCTAAATACTGCAAACTTCATTAATAAATAATTGTGAACTTAAAAAAGCTTTACATATTGTGTAATTGTTACATGCATGACGCAGTGAAAATGACTGGTATGTTTTAATACAAAATGCTGTTAAGTATATTGAAATATACAACATGCTACTCTTAAAAGAATATTATCTATTACTTATCAAATTATATTACAAAAAACATTGTTCCTTCTGTATGTACAAAGATTCTTAGAACACGTTTCTAATTTGTTCATTTATAAAGAGGTGAGTAATCTTAACTATTTCACTTTGCCTTACATTACCCCACCTATCATTTATTAACTTAATGTTGCTATTTTTCTATATAATGAACCCAAGTAGCATCAACTCATCGGAGTTTGCTCGGCCGATCATCGAACTCCTCGTAAACTGATCCCGTAACGCACGATGACATCGTTCCGATCAGTATCCGAGCACGGTTTTTGATAAGCTACTTTTCATCGGAATCCAATATCCTTCCGATCAACTTTCCCGATGAAATTCATCGGAACGGAACTGTTCTAATCGTAAATTGCTCCAAATCACATCGTATTTCAAGCAAAACTCATCGGATTTTGCTGCTCGTATTCGATTTGGCAGATGAGACATATTGGATCATCGGCCGATGAGAATTTCATCGGGTTTCGATGAATGGACGATCATCGATCATCGGCCGATGAGATGATGCTGCTAGGGAAGCTGCACAATAAAGAATGATAACAAATTAGTAAAATATAATTATGTAAACAAATCTTTCAGATGTTAAAATCATTTTTCAAGTTGGGCCCTGTTACATGAAAATTACATGAAATCCTCCTGCCAGATTTTTCTCCTTTCTCAAAAGACGTGCAAGAAGCCATTTTTTATGGCCAGATGGAATAAAAAGGAATAGCGTGGTAAATGGATGCAAAATTTATTACTACACTTGTAGTAATTTGTAAAACTAAAAAAAAAATATGAAGACTAGGTAATAGAGTGAGAAGAAAAGGAAAAACGCAAAATTTTACTTTTCGAGTCGCCATTGCGCAAGAAATTTGCGATTGATGAAGAATAAAGAACAAACAAAAAAAAAAATATTCATTAAAATTATTTATTTCGATTTCAAATAAGTTAGAAAACTTTTTCTTCTAATTTTTTTTTTCATTTTTATTATTTTCCTATTTGTATGGGTCAAAAAGATGCAATGTAAAGTATCATATAAAAATGAATTTTTCATCTTGCACATCCTCTTTAGATTCCCAGAATCATTAAAGAGTATTAAAAAATGTTTTTTTCCCTAAATTTTAAACTCAAGTTTAGCAGTTATGAAGGTTCCACCAAGACATTAATTTAACTATAGTTATGGAAAACTTGTTTAGGAGCAATTGATTATTTCCAATTGTTTGGCCTTCATTAAAAAAAAAAAAAACATACTTTACTAAGAAAAATAACTCAGAAAAAAGGTATTTTATAAAGTATTTAGTAAAAAACGAAACTTTTGCATAATTTCAAAAGTTTCAGAAACTAAATCAGAGTTCAAATACTTTGTTGATGCAACATTTAATGTCTAATTAAAAAACTGATCAATAAATTGCTTATCTTTAAGTATTTCGAAAAAAAAAGAAAGAAAGGAAAAGGAAAAAGAAAAAAAGAAAACTTGTTCTTCTTTTAAACAGGGACGTCATTTCAAGCTTTTCCGGGGGGGGGGGGGGGCAAAGAGTGAAAATACAATGCGATTTCGGAAAACAGCAAAAACCACGCCCACTTATATGTAAATACGTTGATTTCTCAAAGCCGGTGGGGGGGCAATTGCGGCCGCCCCCTGACCCCCCCCTAAATGACGGGCCTGCGTTCAAAATAAACGTCTCATATGTAGAAAACATTTTTTTTACATGCATAACTTGTTTAATTATTGAGAAAATAATGTATACTATGCGATTTTTTTTTTTCAAAAAAAAAAAAATAATAATAATGCCGTACCCATTTTTTCGTAATATTGACTAATTATTTTAAATTCTAATATTCAGATTTTTGGAAACGGGATTTTCTGGAACTAAGCTTACACAGTTTGTATTATGTAGAAAAATAATCTGTTGTGTACTTACAGAAAACATAATGTTTAAACTAACTACTGCAAATGTAAGTGTCTTGTTACATTGTGAAAACAAAAGGCTTTGTTTTTGACATATATCATTAAACCCTCAAATTAAACATAAACTCTCATTCCCCACTAAGAGTGAAACGCATTTTCTCTCTCAAATCTCTTTGCTTGGGGGTGCTTATCATTGGGAACTACATTTTTAAAGTCGTTTCATTGTTATATATTTATATTTCCGAAAACACACTTTCCTAGAAACAAACTTCCGCGCTCAAAGCAATTCAATTTACATCACTCGTAAGACACGTCTAATTTCTAAAAAGGCAGCCAGAGGGAACGAGCAGTAAAAGTGCCATAATGTTTCCTTTTGTACCTGTAAAATTGAAGTAAATGACAAATTCTCTCACATTTACGACTCGCTTCTTACAGTTTAATGCGACATATGAGGTAGAGATAAGACCACTTCGCTGCAATTTGGAGAGTGGATACGAATGACTTGAAACAGAAGTAATTTGGAACTTCACTGCATTGAAGGTGTTGTGAATTACGTGATGAACTTTGTTTCATGGGATAGTTTTGTGACATTCACGTTTTACTACGAGGCACATGATGAAATGTTTGGAGGCAGACAACTAAGTCCTATTCTATTACAAGAAAAAAAAAAAACGCTTAAGGTGCATTTGATTCTAACAGTAGAGGCTTGTGAATTGTCATGAATGGTGTGCTGCTTATGTAAAGTTTGTACTGGATAAAGTATTAATTTATAATAAAAAAAATAGAAAAAAAATACAAAGGTAGTTTTTACGAAAACCTTTGTTAAAATACCTTGTTTTCTTTTAGCAGAAAACATGCATTGCAAAAAGATTGAAATAAAACAATTTGATAAAACCAAGGTACAGTTGTCCTTAATATTTTTTATATTCCTCATTTCAGTATGTGTGTCTTACTGATCCTGAAGTACAAAGACCTAATTCCTGTATAATTAGTATTTTTTATTATTTATTTTCAGTAGAAAAACCATTTTTTGAAAATTGAGTTTGACATAAGTGTGTACGATTAGCATAATGTTGTCTTTTTGTACTTATACAATTGAAGTAAATGACAAATTCTTTCACATTTACGACTCGCTTCTTACAGTTTAATGCGACATATGAGGGAGAGATAAGACCACTTCGCTGCAATTTGAAAAGTGGATAGAATGACTTGAAACAGAAGTAATTTCGAACTTCACTGCATTGAAGGTGTTGTGAATTACGTGACGAACTTTGTTTCACGGGATAGTTTTGTGACATTCACGTTTTACTACGAGGCACGTGATAAAATGTTTGAAAGCAAGATCTAACCTGCCTTGAATGCGAATTTAACCCTTAACTTCCCACTGCTGCAGTTTTGCAACACAAGGTTTATTTAATGAAGCAGACCAATACATTTTTTTTCATCACCAACAAATCCCTTATGTGAGGAAAAAAAATCACTGCAATGAAATACATGTTAATTTTGTCACTAGACGACAGCACATTTTCCTCAGAAATTACAACAATTATAAAAATGTCTGATGTCTCAAAAACTGTACTTGTGCTATGAAAAAGTCATTATATTTTGTGCTTCTTGTTCATTAACGAAATAAATTACCATGTCAGACTTTCAAACATTGTATGTTCCTTAAAAAGTATATTCAATTTTAAATGGGAAAAGTTCAAAAGACATTTGTTTTTACTTTTATGTTGCAGCAAGCAAAAAAAATGATTACAATTCAGACTAACCCATTAATGCCTGACATTTTTTTCCAAAGATATTTTGTATACTGGTTACAAACGATGATTAATGGACAGGAAAAATAATTAAAAAAAATATTATGCAAGAAATATTTTTTTTTATTAAGGAAAGAAAAATCATCCCCCAAAAGTCACGATAGACCCCAGAGGGTACATGCTTTTTTCACCAAAATTTTATTCTGCCTACTATAATTATATTTAAAAAGACATTTTATAAGAAGAAAGAAAATCAGTAATTAACATAAACTGGGAAGCTGGAGATAACTTTGAAAACTTAGCTTTTTTCCTTGAGATTGTGAACGATGTCATTTTCTATAAAGATCATATTAAAACTGCTACAGAACACACTTTACTATGGTTATGTGCTGCAATCTGTTAATAACGATTTGAAACAATACCAAGGTACTAATTGAACACTATTATTTGGTTGAAATGTTCATTTGCGGGAAATTCAGACCCTTATTTGGACCGTCCATAAAAAGGGACGCTAGGCAAATTGGTTAAAACTTTTTTTTCGTAATATTTTTGTTTTTTTATTTTTGCTTCAGAGTTAGCTGATATAATTTTTTCATAGACATTTTTAAAAAAAAGTGAGAAGTTAAGGGTTAAAATGTGTCCGTTATCTAACATAAAACCCGCTTACAAACCTAATTTTAGAAATTGGAAGTAATAGAAATGCTAAATAGTTATTCAACTGCAGTTACAAAATGAAAGCGCTGAGCACACGTGTTTTAGTCCATCTTCAGTTCTTCGGAATTATCTGCAGGGAGTAATTAGCATTATTCATTACTGTAAACTACCAAGTTTTTCAAGTTATAGAGGCGGAACATTCAAAACTTTGCTGATTGCATCGTTGAATATAAATAATTTTGGTAAATTTCAACTCCAGAGGGGGAGTTGAAGTTGAAGATGAGCTAAATTAGGAAAACATATACACTCATATATAGCCCAACTATAATACAAAACTTTTGTTTTAGTTTTGCATTCTCCCTCTTGTAGAGATTGTTATTTGGTGGTGTATTTAACTGCTTTTGGGTACTCAAAAGTTTATTTGACTTAATTATTTGCTTAGGGAATCATTTTAATAGGATTCTTTTCATAAATGATTTACCGGGGGTAATTAATTTTATCAAGATATTTGTATGCTCGTACAAAAGTTATTTTGTGCATTTAAACGTGAGTTTTTAAAGGAAAAATAACGTTTTAAATTAAGGATTAACATTATTTAACTCTGGTTTCACATTTAATTGCAATCCAATTAATACAGTACAATGGCAAAATATATCGCAAGCTTTAATAGTGGAGCTGTTTGCTTCTTTAACACAAAAGTTGTTAAAATAACGCAGTTGTATGTATATTAAAAAATAAATACAGTCAAACTTATTTATAAAGAGACATAATCTAATATCTTTAAACGAGCAATTCTTGTATATATATTTATTTATATATATATTTATTTTTCGGATCTCGAAAACGGCTCTAACGATTTCGATAAAATTTTGTATTTAGATAGAGTTTTGGTTTCTGAGTTCATCTACGTCGGCGTTTTTTCTGTAAAAACGCGAGTTTTCACAAAAAACCCCGTTTTTTTTGTGCCTTCATTGAAAGTTTGAGAAGCTTTCTTTTCGCCATTTTCTTTATGACTACAATCATTGTTATACTGTCTCTTAGCAACCGCGTTCAGTAAAACAACGGTCACATATTATTTATATCACATCAGCGCGATATATTTAATCACATCAGCGCGAGTTTAAATTTTATCGTATTTGCCAACTTTATATTGTTATTGTTTTTGAAATGTTAAAGCAAGGCTTCACTAGATAACAAGCTGTTTCATTTATTCAAAAGCCATGGGATAAAAACAGTGGTAATTGTCCACCGATATCTATTGAATTTTATGGTAACTTACAGTATATAAAAATCAGATTACTTTACTTTTCAAGTGCGATTTTAAAATTGAGTATAAAAGTGTTATAGTTAGTTTTAAAATACTTTTTTTCCTCCTCAAGAGTGTTTAGTAAGATATTTCAGGTAAAAAATCAATAAATATGAAACTCATTTTTAAAATATTAAGTTTTGAAACAAAATTACATCTAATATCTTTAGACGAGCAATTCTTGTATATATATATTTCGGATCTCGAAAACGGCTCAAACGATTTTGATAAAATTTTGTATTTAGATAAAGTTTTGGATTTTGTAGTCCGATCGGTAAGTCGTCGGATTCGTAACCGGAGGGTCCCGAGCCGATCATATAGAGGAAGCCTAGCTGATCAAAGATCCACAGTCTTCATAAATGGTGGCTGGGGGACGTTAAAAATGTTCGTTGTCATAAAATCCTTCAAGTGAAACGATACCTCAGGGGGATGCTTGGCCAAGGGTCTGCTCGGCCCTTGGGTCTGTTCAAAAATGAACAGAGCGCTCTTCAAGGCCCCATCCCGGTTAAACCACGAGTTGTGGTATGTACGGGGGAACCTTGGAGTGTCAAGTGAAGTGAAAGTCAAAACCAATTGGACTAAATGCGTACTGGAGAACAGGGACTCTGCATATAGTCTCATCAACCCCTCCCGCGCCTTCGGCGCCAAATGAAATGAAATTGGGTGTGATTTTACGGTGAGCATGGATGAACCCTTTGACGCAGAATTTTTTTCAACGTATTTTTCATACTTTGTTCATTACTCTGCATTAATTTACGGTAAAATAAGAGTAAAATATTATATTTAGCATTTAAATAATTTTCTGGTTATGTAATACAGCACAGAACAGTGGTGTCCCTTTCTGCGTAAAAGGTAAAATATTCATGGGAAATCGGTATTTCGTTCAGTGGGACACCGGTGTCCAATTTTTGCTTCAAAATGTTAAATAAGGTTGTGTTTTTTAAAACAAATTACGGCTGTTTTAAATGCGTAATTGCAACCAAAGGCTTAAAAATGCTTTTCAAGTTTATCTAAATAAGTACTTCGCATTTTAGAAAAAAACATGAGTTTACAAACCTCTTTTTTTTTTAACCGAGTGGGCTCGGTCCCCAGGTACTTTAATATTTATAGTAGCTGCGAGCCCGGCGTTGCACGGGTTACCTCTGAACGAAAAATTAACAGAACTTGAACAAAAAATGAGAAATCAGCTGCATTATAATGGATATAAGTTGTTACTTTAAAAACCTATTTTAGGTCAAAACTGTGCCCCACGGTTTCACCAGCGTTAGTAAGACAGTAATCTATCCGCGTTAATAAGACAAAAATACTACGTACGTGGCCCGCTAATGAGTTTTATGTTTGATTCAGTTAAGCCTTCGTTCAAAACTCTAATTATCATTATTATTACTGTTTCATATCGACCACTGTTTCATATCGACCACAATGGATTTTATAGGGTTAGGTGGGAGAAAATGGGTCTATAGGGAAAGGTGGGGCTACATTGATAGAAGCCAGTTTTCTCTTTTCATATTAAAATATTTTGTTGATTCTTTTTTAAGACATAAATTGAGATGATAACAAACACTTTTATGTTAGTTTAGAACACTCTAAGTGAAATAAATGCTTACAAAGCGTTTTTAGAATGCTTATTAGATGTGATATGTAAGAGCTAAGTGCTTATGAACTTTCCTCTAGAACCATTATTCATTGGCAAATGCTATTAAATTCGTTATAGACTTTTAGTAGAAGAACTAGTTATCAGCCCTACATAAAGACATAAGACTAAAGTTTACACTGAAGTGACAAAAGTCATGGGATACCTCTTAATATCGTGTCTGCCCTCCTTTTGCCCGGCGAAGTGCAACAACTCGACGTGGCATGGACTCAACAAGTCGTTGGAAGTCTTCTGCAGGAATATTGAGCCATGCTGTCTCGATAGACGTCCATAATTGTGAAAGCGTTGATGGGGCAGGATTTTGGGCACGAACAGACCTCTCGATGGTGTCCCATAAATGCTCAATGGGATTCATGTCGGGCGATCTAGGTGGCCAAATCATTCGTTGGAATTGTCCAGAATTTTCTTCAAACCAATTGCGAACAGTTGTGGCCCGGTGACATGGCGCATTGTCATCCATAAAAATCCCATCGTTGTTTGGGTACATGAAGTCCATGAATGGCTGCAAGTGATCTCCAAGTAGCTGCACATAAGCATTTCCAGTCAATGTTCGGTCCAGTCGCACTAGAGGACCAAGTCCATGCCATGAAAAAACAGCCCACACCATTACGGAGCCACCACCAGCTTGAACAGTGCCTTGCTGACAGTTTGGGTCCATGGCTTCGTGGGGTCTGCGCCACACTCGAACCCTACCATCGGCTCTTACCAGCTGAAATCGTGACTCATCGGACCAGGCCACGGTTTTCCATTCATCTAGGGACCAACCGATATGCTCACGTGCCCACGAGAGTCGCTGCAAGCGATGTCGTTCTGTCAGTAAAGGCACTCGAGTCGGTCTTCTGCTGGAATAGCCCAAGAAATCCAAATTTCTCCGCACAGTTCTAGCAGACACGTCCATTGTACGTCCCACATTGATTTCTACGGTGATTTGACGCAGTGTTGCTTGTCTGTTAGAATTTACGACTCTTTGCAGACGTCGCCGGTCTCGATCTTTAAGTGCAGGCGGTCGACCACTGCGCTGTCCATGGTGGGATGTTATGCCTGAAATTTCATACTCTCGGCACACTCTTGACACAGTGGATCTGGGAATGTTGAATTCTCTAACGATTTCCGAAATGGCATGACCCATGCGTCTAGCTCCAATTAACATTCCGCGTTCAAAGTCTGTTAATTCACGTCGTGCGGTCATCATCACGTTAAAACCTCTTCACATGAATAACTTGAACAGAAATGAAAGCTCTGTAAAAGCACTGCGCATTTATACCTGTTCTATGCGATGCTACTGCCATCTGAAAATTTGCATATTGCTATCCCATGACTTTTGTCACTTCAGTGTATAATACTATTTATTAAGAGGCGGTTTTTGAGGTGTAGTAAATTGGGTTTATGGCTAAACTTTCCTGAGGATTTACGATGACGTTACACATTTAGTAAATTGGTGCTATTTTTATGATTTTATGTGCTTTTTTTTTAAATATCTTGCTAAAATTGGCTGTTATTCTATTGAATTACACACTAAACTTTACTTGCTTGCTGTTTTCCCTGCTTTGCCATCAGTTTAACGTAGGGGTCCATGGGCTTGCCTAGAAATTGACAAGCTATCGCCAAGTTGGCATCGCTTTTGGCGACGTATTTTTTTCACCAAATTTGGCAAAAAATCACCAGTTGTCGCCAAACTTGGCAACATTCGGCACGTTTTCGAGAAAAAACAAAGTTGTAGAGTGTGATAGAATTTTGCAGCGTTGTGAATGATAGCAAAGAGAATAAAACTGGTGACATTGTTTTATTCGTTAAATAACAGGTAATTTTTTTGTACATTTTTATCTTTACTAATATTTTATCTTTAAATAAAATTAAGGTATTTTAATTTAATTTTATACTAATGTCAAAATCAATATTTACACATTTTTGGTAAAATATACACACATTTCTGAACTAGACCCACTTTCTCCCACCGAGGGGGGAAGTGGGGCTATCAGCACATGATACTTTGAAAACATCACTGAGAAAAAGCATTCTAACAAAATAGAACGGTTCAGCTTCGTACAGACTCTATATAAACCCAATGTATATAAAATACATCAAAAGTTTCCTTAAAATGAATTTAAGAGCAAGAATCTGAGAAACTGTCACGCCTAGCATTATGAGGTGATTCATGACCTCTCAGATTTTCTCCCAAAAATTACCAAATGTTTATTATCTTATTGAAATACCAAATCCAGAGTGTTTTGTTCTAAAGTTGAGTTGTTTAGTTTTTATGGATCCCTAAAGTTGAAGGTGCGGCATCAAAAATTAAGCGGATTTTCAAGACATGGAAATTGCTGTGAGCTAAAACTCTTACCAGGAACTGTTGAACTCCAATTTTCTTTTTGTATATGGAATATAGAAGGTTCAAACTTTACAAAATTAATGTTAAATTTGAGGTAAGTTGTTGCTGTAAAGTCAGTGAAGGCCCCATCAAAACAAGGCATTTTTGACGTTTTTTAGCGTTTTTGAGGTCTAAAAAAAGCTTGTACGTTTCAATTGCCACGGCGAAAGTAGTGTCGTTTGAAAGACCAGTGTAAGCACTTTAAAATAATGTATAAATAACTGAGAAAAGTTCAGCGTGCTTTTAGTTGCGTAAGGCCGAAATATGAAAAATGTCATATTTTACCGATATGCAAACGGTCATAACTTCCTCTGCTCACAACATATTGAAATATTTTTTATGCCAATGTCATACTCTATCCTTCGTCTTAACAGAACAGTTGAGTCCTTTGAGGTGAAATGCTTAAAAGTTTTTTACAAAAAATGCACAGGAAAAAGTACATTTTTTGTCAAACAATTTTTAACATTTCGCCTCAAAGGACTCAACTGTTCTGTTAAGATAAAGAATAGAGTATGACATTGGCAAAAAAATTTCAATATGTTGTTGGCAGAGGAAGTTATGACAGTTTGAATATCGGTAAAATATGACATTTTTCATATTTCGCCTTTCGCAACTAAAATCACGTTGAACTTTCCCCGGTTATTTATACATCATTTTAAAGAGCTTACACTGGTCTTTCAAACGACACTACTTTTGCCGTGGCAGCTGAAATGTACAAACTGTTTTTGGACCTCAAAAATGCTGAAAAACGTCAAAAATGCCTTGTTTTGAGGGCCTTCACTGACCTTACGGCAACAACTTACCTCAAATTTAACATTCATTTTGTAAAGTTTGAACCTTCTATATTCCATATACAAAAAGAAAATTGGAGTTCAACAGTTCCTGGTAAGAGTTTTGGCTCACAGCAACTTCCATGTCTTGAAAATCCGCTTAATTTTTGATGCCGCACCTTCAACTTTGGGGATCCATAAAAACTAAAAAACTCAACTTTATAACAAAACATTTTGGATTTGGTCTTTCAATAAGATAATAAACATTTGGTAATTTTTTGGGTAAAATCTGAGAGGTCATGAATCACAGGCGTGACACTCTCTCAGATTCTTGCTCTTAATCATGTGATTTTAGGACCGTTTATAAAAAAAAGCTCGATTTTAGCCCCACTTTCTCCCACCTGATTATGTTATCATTCAGGACAGATCGCTTTGAATTTGAGCAACAATTTGAAGATTCTTTCTCAATTTCTACAAAATCCCTTTGTTAAAATTTATGTCAATTAAAGTTAATGAAGCCTGAAAAATTACAAATCTATCAGTACCTGTTTCGACTTTCAGTTCATTGGTGTTCAGTAGAAAGAAGCAGGACATAGATACATAGAAAGATACTCAGTTTTTAATATAAGTAGATTTCGAGAACAATAGTTAATGATCGCTAAGTTTTAACATTACTTTGAATTTGTGCACGGTATCTCCGGCTAATGTAGAGCTCCTTTTTAGGAGGACAGACTGGCAAATCCGACATTTTGATTCCAAGAGGATATGGATCCAGGTTTGTTTCAAGTATTTGGAAATTTGTTAATATTGTCCCTGATCGCTTTAGAGAATAATAAGTGATGATAAGTTGAATAAAACACCACATTAGGTAAATCTAGAAAATAATTTATTTCTCAAATGTAAATAACATTTTCTTGGGAAATGTTTCCAATAATAACGCTAATTTTGCTTTAAGCCTAAATTAACAAAATATTTTCTTCATAAAGACAAAAATAGTCAAACCTAAATGAAGCTACATGTATAAAACTTAGGTACCATTTTTCTTCAAAACGACTTGAGTACACACACCAGCGGTTCCTTCTTTCCCAATTGGAACTAAAAGGTCGAATAAGTCCTCCCTTTTTTGAGGGGCGTAGGTTGACATTCCCTGATTTTTAGTTTGTGATAAACGTATTTATCAGTTAGATTTTAATTTTTCAACCAATTTTCAAGACTTAACTAATATTTCAATAAAGACAAAGCAATATTTGATAAAAAATAAATA
This sequence comes from Uloborus plumipes, assembly GCA_038373865.1. Lineage (NCBI taxonomy): Eukaryota > Metazoa > Arthropoda > Arachnida > Araneae > Uloboridae > Uloborus > Uloborus plumipes. Next base: position 133,357 of record JAXGGA010001355.1, on the reverse strand, counting down.
CTTCAGTAAAAAAAAGAGAGTATCTAAATAAAATATTTTGCATCAGTTTTTTAGATGATAAAAAAGTTTTTTTTAATTATTTTTTGAGGAAAAAATATTATAGTCTTTGTAGTTTTAACTTAAACCCCTCATTTCATTGACGGTATAAAAATTTTAAATTACTTCCTCACAAATTATGTTAGAAAACAATTTGTAGCTTTCTTATAATCTTAATTATTAACACCATTAAGTTCTTTACGTCTTTTTTAGGATAAAATACAGACCTTAAATTAGGCGCCTAATGTTAACATATAAAAATTAATCTTCATTAATTCCACGGATTAAAATGTCTGAAACATTCCATTGTGCCCAGAACATTCTTTACATTAAGGTGCTGGTTTTTCTTTGGAGTTTTATAGTCTTGATTCATTAATAGTATCCAATGTAATTTATTATCCGCATACTTTAATTAAGATTATTAAATACTTTAATATTAAATTTTTCACTTAGAACTTCTTATTTTCACTGCAATTTCGCTTAGTATGGGTTTTAATAGTTAGAATTGGACGGAAATAAATCATTCAATGATGAAAAGAAAAACGTTTTCAATTAACTAGAAATAAAGGTATTTTTTAAATGTAGATAAAACCATAGATGAAAATGAGCCTATAATTTGTAAGAAAAGCAGTCGAGAACTTTGTACAATTAATGAAGTTAAAAATGCAAGACAACGTGTCTACAAGTACAAATAAAAGGATTAAAAAGAGTTAGAAAACTCTGGCAAATAGCTATTTCGGGGCTATTATAAATGAAGCCCCATCATCAGTGCAAGAAGATGATGGTTCACTGACACCAGTCAAGTGAACCCAAGGGTTCACTTGACTGGTGTCAGTGACCGGTGTCAGTATTTTGAACCCTCCATATATTACTCATAAATACTGTACAGTCTAGATAACTCAAAGTCTTTTAACTAGAATATCCATTATATCAAAGGTTTCGTTGGGTCCTCAAACTCTTGAAAAGGCCGTGGGAACGTCCTATGACGTGAGCTACAGAAAACTTGAATGTTTTATTCGGTCCCTTGGGACTTCAAGTTATATAAATCAATGCATTGTTTTAACCCCCCCCCCCACAAAAAAGAAGAAGAAATTGTCTTGTAACCAATAATTAAAATATGGCATAACTGTGCTGTGAAAACTGAAATTAAAAGTGATACTATTACATTTAAGGTATTTTCCACACATTTTTTTCTCAAATAAAACGGAAAGAAAATATCTTTCTTAAAATAAAATCACACGTTTCTGAATATACTTATGAATATAAAATGTAAAACAGCTTCCAAGACGAAGAAAATACGCATATTTTTATTTTATTCGCAAAAGAAGAGCTACAATAGGTTCTAATATTACTCAGAATATAGTTTAAAATAGTCTCTTGTCTCTCCTTCCTTCAACTAAACGTAACTAAATTCTTGAAAAATAACGACACGTATAACATATGTTGTTTAGGAAGTATATAAGTCTCTTAAACACAATGCAGCGCAGAGAAATGGCAGAAAAAGAAGGCGTTCTTCTTTGTTCAACCTCGCTTAATTTCAAAGCTCATCCTTTTAGCAAATTTTAAGCGAAGGTATGAGGGTTCAAAACACATTTCAAGAAGACACGGTTTTGCACTTAAGGCTTAGAAATAAAACTAAAGAAGAAACAATAAAAATAGGCATTCTTTTATAGACAAGAATGCGTAAAAGTCTCATCTTTTCCTTTCAATACTTTTCTTTAAAAACAGGTTGTGATTTTATACATGTTTTAAAGTTCCTAATATCAGGCTGTAGTGAAAATTGTTTCGAAATTTAGAAGGTTCTTGGTTTCAATCTGTTTGTTATGATTTATAAAACCGTTCCAAAATAATATATTTGAGTTACTGCCTAGGAAAAAAACAATACTACAATTTGTTCACCTAATTTTATTCGACTACCAAATTCCTTTATTTAGAAGAAAAAAACAAATATAGCATGTCAGCAAAACGTATGATCCCAACTAGGTATGTTTAGCATTTAAGCATGTTTAATTCAAATTTTTAACAAACCATGCATTCATTTGCATAAAAATAAAGATTTTATTTTAAAACCTATTTTTTTTTGCTCCCTTAGTGGGGGAGCTAAATAAAAGACTACTTTAAATTATGATAAGAAGATAATACTTAGTGGGAGTGTTGTTAATATCTATACAATGAAAATAAGACCGATAGGCACTTTCAAAGAACCGTTTTAATCCAAGATGGTGGCGTTCTTAAAAATGGCTATCTATACTACTGCTCTTTAAATACAAATCATGAAAAATAGGGTTTCGTATCAAATGGTGTGTTTTTCAGGTCAAGGATTTTGTTAATAAAGACTATAATAAAAATTTAGCTTTCTTTAAAAATAAAAAATGAAATCCTTGACCTGAAAACATGTAATTCGATACAAAAATCTATTTTGTATGAATTACATTTAAAATCAGTAGCATGGATAGCCTTTAAGAAAAACCAATTCCATCTTGGACAAAAACGGTTTTTGAAAGTGCCTCTTTGTCCTTATTTCATTTTTTAGCCATAAACACATAGGTATTTATAGCCATTCTTACCTATTGGCATGTTCTTATCACAATTTACAATTTTCCATTGATTTTTGTCGTTTAGCACCAGATTTACTTCCCTATATTTTGTCTTGGAAGGGTGAAACCATTAAAAATAAAGATTTTAACGTACGTTCTGATTCAGCTATTTATGCGGGAGACATTGGGAAATCGCTAAATTATTATGTATATAAATTCAAACTGCTTTGTTTCGGCTTATAGCTACGAGAAAGAAACAAAGCAGAAGTTTCTAGTCAAAAAATCAGCTTTTAAAAACATGACAGTATTATTTCTTTTAGTAAGAAGTTGACAAATGCTCCAATTTACCCTACTTTGTGGTAAACCACAGCTCAAGGTATATAGTATTCTGAGTGCTCCTTTTGTAATTGGGGATACTTCTTTCTTCCGTTGACATTTTTCGTTTTAATTTATATGTTAAACAAGAAGTTCTGTCAAGAACTAAACTAGTACAAACTAGAATTCATGTATCATCGTGACTAAAAAAACTTTCTCTGATAAAAGTTATTAAAGCTGGGATAGCCTAGATGCATTATAATGCTATTAGCGGAACTTGAGAAAAGATCCGATAAGCATATACCGTGCTGCTTTTACTATTAAAAACTACCTTATTTGGGACACTGTCCGAAAAGGATCAAGAGCAATTCTTTGTTTTTTAATGCATCCAGATTCAGTTGTTCAACTACTTATGCTGTAACGTGCAGTTTTTGATCCAAGTTGAAGTTTTGTAGGATTAAGGAGGTGAATCGTCAAGTCGAGCCTTTTTTTCAATTCTTTCATCCTTACGAAATATAATTTTTCTTAGCCTTTTTGATCAATACGCATGTTTTAATTGGCTCTCTACGAAGTAAAAAACAATGAACTACCATACTAGAGCCAAATTAAAAGACGAAAAGTTAGTAAAGTACGTTCATTTTCAAATTTTGGCTTCCAAACTTTCTCATCTTCTTTTGACGAGAACTACAGAAGTTTTGGGATTTTGATTAATCATTCAGCAATCTCTGCACTTTATATTCGAAGAAAACAGTTCTGCCTTTCCTCCATCAATAACACTTCAAGAGATATTTGCATAAAATCTGACTTTTTTCTAAACTTTGTAAACAGCAAAAAAATGTCTTTTGTAATTTCCGATTTTCGTTTCGGTTATATTTTTATAAAGTCCAGACACGCATTTGGACCATACTGTGTACCTGTCGTAGAAATTTGAAAGCATTTTGCTGAATAGTTTTCTTTTTCTTCATATAGTTGCATTTTGTCTAATTTTTTGCATCGCACTGTAATAGGGGAAAACTGCATATATTGGACCACTGCTTAAATTGGACCTAGGGCTTAAAATCTAGTACAGAGATCTGTGCTACACTTTAACAGTAGAAATATTAAGTTTTAGGAATAAAACCAATGTGTATGAAGTTTCACCACGCTTCGAACTGTTTAGCGTGAGTTACGGTTAGATTTGTGTTGAAAACGTGAAAAATCTTATTTCGCGGACTTGTTTCTAGAAGGATAACTCAAAAACTTGTAAGTTGAGGTAAAATGCTGTTATAGTATTATAATCTGTGTTTAATAAGGATTACATCGATGTATTTACATGTGCGATTTGAGCGTTTTGAGGTAAGTTGAGGATAAGTTTACCATTTTATGTGTATGTGTGAGAGTATGTTTGCGTGCGTGTTTGTGGGTGTAGTGGAGGCTACCCACTATAAAAAGCACTAACGTGGATGCGACACACTCTAAAGAGCACTGACGTGGATGCGACCCGCTATAAAAAGCAGTGATGTGGATGCGACCCACTATAAAAAGCTGTGATGTGGATGCGACACACTATAAAAAGCAGTGACGTGGATGCGACCCACTATAAAAAGCACCGACGTGGATGCGACCCACTATAAAAAGCACCGACGTGGATGCGACCCACTATAAAAAGCAGTGACGTGTATGCGACCCACTATAAAAAGCAGTGACGTGTATGCGACCCACTATAAAAAGCACTGACGTGGATGCGACCCACTATAAAAAAGCACTAACGTGGATGCGACCCACTATAAAAAGCTGTGATGTGGATGCGACACACTATAAAAAGCAGTGACGTGGATGCGACCCACTATAAAAAGCAGTGACGTGTATGCGACCCACTATAAAAAGCACTAAAGTGGATGCGACCCACTATAAAACGCACTAAAGTGGATGCGACCCACTATAAAAAGCACTGACGTGGATGCGACCCACTATAAAAAAGCACTAACGTGGATGCGACCCACTATAAAGAGAATGAATGTGGATGAGACCTACTATAAAAAGCACTGACGTGGATGCGACCCACTATAAAAAAGCACTAACGTGGATGCGACCCACTATAAAAAGCACTAACGTGGATGCGACCCACTATAAAAAGCACTGACGTGGATGCGACCCACTATAGCAAGCACTGACGTGGATGCGACCCACTATAAAAAGCACTGACGTGGATGCGACCCACTATAAAAAGCACTGACGTGGATGCGACCCACTATAAAAAGCACTGACGTGGATGCGACCCACTATAAAAAGCACTATTATGGACGTGATCCGCTATAAATGCGTGTGGGTAGAAATGACACAACAAGCATTTATAGTTGGTCGTGTCGGGGGGGGGGCAGTTTCATTGGCTATTTCGGTTAAAAAAGCCTTCGGATTGTGGGTGTATCCAGAGTATTGCATATCGTGCTTAAGTCCTTACTCTTTTTCGTTTTATTATTGCAATTAACGAATGTTTTGATACTTCTACCTATTTTTAAGGGTTCAAATAATATTTGAACCCTTAACATATTATGTTTTATAATGCAGTTTAACAAGACAACAAAAGTAAAACTTCTACATTTAATTTTTTACATATGTTATGTAGGTTTAATGTATCAAAATGGCACTAATCCGTTCCCACTTTTTTTTCTTTCTTTCTTTATATTTATTTTTCCATTGTTCCATATAGTTTTACAGCTCTTCTACTTTTCACTATTCAACATTGTCATTTTGCGCTATGAAAGTAAAACTCTTTTCAAAACTCAATTAGATGACAAATAGAGTATAATTGCTACTTTACGTTTCTCAAGGGATTGGATAGAAAAAAAACGTAAAATACGAAAAATACTGAAAAACATTTGCTAAAGTTACTTAATGGAAAAAATAAACGTAGATTTGAAGAAAGTAAATCGCGCGGGTAAAAATACCCACGAGGGTCCGTGGACCACACTTTGTTAAACACTGGAACCATCGGTAAACGAATTCTGTAAAACGCTTTTCTTTTCCAATACAGTTTAACTGCAAGAAAAACAACCTGTCCACGTTACAGTGGGGTAGGCCGACCAACGAATGAAACCATTTCTGCTGTTTTTTTTTCCAAAGAAAGTCGGAGTCGGAATCAGATTTCTCACAGCAGCTTATTCAGAAAAGTACTTTACATGCATTTTTATCATAAGGGTATTCCATGTAAATGTCAACCTAGACGTGGTTTTTACATCCTTCAATATATATATTTTGGGATACATAATTTTAAAGATAATTTTTCAAATTTTTAGAATTTAACATAAGTTTTCACAAAATATTACTCCAAACCCCTGAAAGATGGTTATAAAGATAATATATGCAGTTACCCAAAACATCGCATATTTTTCTAACTTTTCACATTCATATATAGTTAAAAAAAACTGCTAATAATAATGATTTTTTTTTAATTATTGAAGAATGGTTCTTTTGCTTTACAGAAATATATATGTTTTTTGTTTTCTGATAAAATTAATATTGCAAAGTTAATAGGTAATCAGTCTGATTTACTTGTTATGTTAGTCACAAAAACATGAATTAATTCAGTTAGTCCCTTCTGGAAATAGTATTTTTTATATTGCTCTTCTATGGGATGGGTACAGTTAGATTGATAAGATTGTTCATAAAGAATTTCCTTTTTTCTGGCCATAGGACTTGAGATTAACATAACATCACTGTGTGTGACTAACATAACATGACTCTTCAAGAAATACTTAAATCTGAAGCAAACAATTTATTTTTGAAACAAATTAATTTATTGAACATCTTATTTTAAAGAAGTTAGTGTGATCATATATACTGCAGTAATTTATTTTCAAAACAGTTCTTTTAATAGTAAACTTGGAGTAGAAATTTTATGCTGTAATTTGCGACGCAAGTAAGCACTCGGCATCAGGATGGGGCGAAAAATAAAAAAAAAAATTCAGATCAACTTCTAATAGTTGCCAAAAGTTGTCTTTGGTGATAGTTAGCTTTTGTGCAAATTTTGAGAAACATCGGTTTATACCTTCAGGGGGTGGCTGCGATCGCAAAGTTTCACCATAGCTTTTATAGGGATTTTATGGTTAAAATATGAAAAAACAATGCCGTTAGGTAATCTCATTGCACTTTATTACTCATGAGATATATTCATGCATTCAAAGCATATAAAATAACTCACAAAAAATATTTTAGATGATATATTTATATTTCAAGCTTCTTAAAAGGAAACAAAACAGTGAAAAATAGTGATTTTTAGGACAATATTAAGTAAAAACTAAATTTCTTTTTACAAAATGTGACCTAAAAATTATGAAACTACAAACATATGACAACATTAAATATCATTACCTAAAAATAAATGAAATATGTGTTTAAAAATATATACAAATGTACAAAACGTACACGATACGAAAATTTTATATGTCACAGTTTAAGCTTTCACAAAAAATCTTTTTTATTTTCAAGGAAAGGGCCTTTAACCTTGCACGAACGAAATCATCCCTCGTTTCTATTCCACTTATGGTCAGTGATGCATCCGTTAACAACTTGACGCTGTGTTCCATGGATTGAATATGACAACTAAATGTCCACATGTTTCAAAGAAAATGAGGAACGTCTTCGGTTTTCACCGTGTAGCGTGTCTTCAGATGGCATCATTATTATAGGAGGTTCTGTAATAAGCACGTTTTCAAATTGCCAATTTATCAAATCTGCATAGTCGGAAGAAAGGTTAATCTCAAAAATGATAAAAGTGTGGATGTCATTACTATACAGAGAATTGGTGTTTCTTACTCTTAAAACTTGACAAGCAACTAATTGCCGTACATGCCTTCGATCATTTAACATTGCCAGCAAATTTTTTTCAGTATATACAAAAAAAAAAAAGAAAAAATGCTATTCTCTGAATAACTGGCTCGATGACATGTAACAGGGCTTCTGGTAAATAACGCGACTGGTATAATAACTTGCCAAAAGTTTCGTGCACCATCCTTGCATGATGAGTTGCACTTAATGAGAAACCAGCAAGGTGCACATTTAACAATGACTGAAACTAGCATTTTTAAGTTTTCTGTCGGATATTCTGTGCCGATGTTCCAGCGCAAATTTGATTGACTGTTATGAGCCATCTAGAATGACTCCAGGAACTAGGTACTATTTCAGAAAGATGTATGGAGTGGTTGGCTACTAATAACATCTTCAAATATTTCCAGTAAATATTTCTGGTGTGTTCTTAGGTCAGCTCGGTCGATAGTTGGCATATTTTGCATATTATGCTCAACTGCCTCATATTTCACTATAGTTAGGGATTCGCAGCCTGCCAACATTTTGCCAATAGAACTGCTGAACCCACGGGGATCAGTTGTTCATCCATCTGAGTATTTTATTAAGTGGAGAAGAAGCAATTCACTGCCATGAAGCTGACACGTTAACCACTGCAATGGCATATTAAAAATGTTTCAAGACGTTATATTTAGCCACCTTTGCTAATAACAGAACCTCCCATAACAATGATACCATCTGAAGACGAGCTACATGACTTGGAAAACCGAAGATGTTCCCCATTTTCTTCGAAACATGTGAACATTTACTTGTGATACTTAATCCGTGGAATCTTGCGTAAAGTTGGTGACGGATGCATCACTGACTATAAGTGGAATAGAAACAAGGGATGATTTCGTTCGTTCACGTTTAAAGGCTCGAAAGGAACTGCCTTTCTTTGAAAATAAAAATTTTTTTTTGTGAAAGCTTAAACTGTGACAAATAGAATTTTCGTATCATGTACGTTTTGTACATTTGTACATACTTTTAAAAACATATTTCATTCATTTTTAAGTAATGCTGTTTAATGTTGTCATATGTTTGCGTTTCATAATTTGTATGTCACATTTTATTAAAAAAAATCAGTTTTTACTTAATATTGTCCTAAAAATCACTATTATTCACTGTTTTGTTTCTTTTTAAGATGCTTGAAATATAAATATGTCATGTAAAACAATTTTTGTGAGTTATTTCTTATGCTTTGAATGCATGAATATATCTTATGAGTAAAAAAAATGCAATAAGATTAGCTAACGGCATTGTTTTTCATATATTAACAATATAATCCATACAAAAGCTATGGTAAAATTTTGCGATCGCAGCGCCCCCTGAAGATATTCACAGATTTTTTTTTTCTTTAATTTGCACAAAAGCTAACACTCACCAAAGACAAGCAACTATTAGAAGTTGATCTGAAAAAAGTTTTATTTTTCGCATGACCCTACTCGGCATATGAAGTCAACATCTTCAATGTAAAACACTTAAATTACTTTATAGCTTTATGCGGAATCGCTGTGCAATTAGTTTCTCTATGAACTTATGGAGCTGCTGCTAACTTTTAAAACATATAGGACCCTAACTGCCTCCAGCATCTACAGGTCATGGGGTTTTATGAAATTAGTTCATGGAAAGTGCCCACATGTATAGCAGCACAACGTGTGGAGCAGCGTTTTACATGGGCAAAGTTTAGAAATTATGCGAAGGAATTACTTCAGTAATAAAAAAAAGCAAGAATTGAAGATAAACTGCTTATTTTTGAGCGAAAGTGACAAGGCTGAAAAGAAAGAGTTAGACTTGTTGTTTGAAAATACACTGGCGGAAAAAAAATCCCAACACCAAGAAAAAATTGCCGTAGAGTAATGAAATTTGGGTAATGCAATTGTCTAGTTAACATGTTTAATTGATTAAATGTACAAGATCACTGGCTAATTTAAGCTCAAGAAAATGCTGTGCAAATGTGAAATTATGTTAATTTAATAGAGGGTGTAACCTCCAGAATTTTGAAGGCAAGCCTGCAAGCGTGCATGCATTATGTCATACAGGTGCCGAATGTCACTTTGTGGTATGGAGTTCCATGCTTGTTGCACTTGCTGTGTCAATACTAGGACCGTCATTGCTGACTGTGGATGATGCTCAAGGTGCCATCCCATGATATCCCATACGTTATCAATTAAAGACAGACCTGGTGATTTTGCAGGTCATGGTAACATGTCAGCACTCTGTAGAGCACATTGCGTTACAGCAGCGATGTGAGAGCGAGCATTATCCGGTTGAAAAACGCCTCCTTGAATGCTACTCATGAAGGGCTGTACTACTGGTTAAATTAACAGACTGACGACAAATTTTCAGTCAGTGAGTTTGGGATAACCACGAGAATGCCCCTGCTGTCGTAGGAAATTGTTCCAGTGACCATAACTCCAGGTGTGAGTCCCGTGTGTCTAGGCCGTAGACCGCTTGAATGCAGGCGGTCCCCTGGCCTCCTTCTGACCAATATACAGCCACCACTGGCACTAATTCAAAATCTGTTTTCATCAGAAATTACAACAGATCTCCACTCCGACTTCCAGTGAGCTCTGTCGTGGCACCACTGCCGTCGAAAAAGGCAATGGTTTGCAGTCAATGGAATACCGGCTACAGGCTGCCTGGCTCGGAGCTGTCCTTGAAGTAAACAGTTTCTTACCGTTCCTTGGGTCACGACGGTACCAACTGCAGCTCGAATGTCAGTCGCAGATGCAGTACGATGCGCCACAGCCGTACGCAAGATTCGGCGATCTTCCTTCTCAGTCGTGCCACGTGGCAGCTCGGAACTCGATCTTCTTGAGGTAGTACCATCCCTTGCCCATAGCTTCCAATAATCATGCATGGTGGAAACATTCCCACCCAAGTCTTTCTGCAATATCGCGAAATGAAAATCCGCCTTCTCGTAGCCAAATTGTACGACCTCGTTTAAGCTCGGTGAGCTGTTGATAATGGCTTCTTCGTCTTCTTAAAAGGTATTCCTGGCTAACATGAACGCAATTCGTCCAATTTCACGGAAAAATAATACACACGAGCTTCACAACACGATTTTAAAACAAGCCTTATTTGCATGTTCTGAGTGACGCCAGCTGCACCACACTTATGCGCGGAACACGAAATTTCAATCGATGTCATCTTTCAGTTGTATAAACACGCCTACCAAATTTCGTTTATCTAACACAAGTCTTTCTTGGTGTTGGGATTTTTTTTTCCGCCAGTGTAGGTATCCCCATATAGGTTTTTCGGTAATAATGATATGCTGTAAATATGGAGAAATTTAAAATTTGTTTATTAAAAAATACAGGGGATGATGTCCCAAGAAAATAAGTTTTTTTTCAAGAGAAATTGTGGAAGACGAAGCTGCTAATGATTTTGAAGTAGATTCTAACGGACTGTTCTGAGATACAAAAACTAAGACAGTGGGTAATTTTAATATGGTGGTATTTACCTCTTGTAAGTCGAAAAAGAAATATGGTAGGCAAGTTTTAAACATGAATGAAAATGATTATGAAGTTCTCTTCGTGAGAAAAAGCTCTGAGGCAACCTTTGTGTTTCCCACAAATCAGAACAAATTTTGAATTTAAAGAACTCAAACTTCGAAAGTCTTGTCGCAAACATCTATAAATTACCGCAGACATTATTACTTTAAATACAAAATTGAACTGGAAATTTTGTTTACAGGTCAACATGTGTGCTAATCTTCAATAAAATCTTGTTTGCATTCTTATATTTGTATTAATATTACCTATAATACACTTAAAGTCAAATGTATAATCTTGTGTTATATTAGTCACAGGCAAGTTTTATTAAAATACTACTTTTTGTAATATTATTTAAAATATATGTCAAATTTACAATTATTAATGTGAAAATAACCTTTCACATAGGTATTATCAGGGAAAAAATAATAAATTTATGATTTAGTTTCAGAGAATTGTGTTGATGAATTTAATACAAAATTTTGAGGGTTGCAAATCTGTTATGTTAGTCATGTCGATCAAAATGTTCCCTAACTGTCAAAAATTATAAGTAAAAATATCATTTTTGTATATTAACTTAAACAACTCATCTATTCGAAGAAGAATAACACCTTGTTTTTGGTGTTGTGACAAAAATAACACAGAAAATAAAATAAAACATTTAGTGTTATGTTAGTCACAATGGAATTGCCCATATAACCATTTTCTTAAAAAGTTAGTTTTAAGGAAATCCGCCTTTACGTTCAGGATCTACATTAAGCTTAAATTTCCCGATAGGCACTAATTGTAATTTTTTTGAACGAATCAAAATTGAACGAAAAATGACTGAAATCAAAAAGCGGAATAAGGGAATAAGGTGTCCTCGCCGAAATACTTCTAAAAAAAGTTTACTCAATTCGGACTGTTTATTCAATAGTTATTAGGTGGGGAAAAATTGTTTGAACGGTTCAATGTTGAACGAAAAAAAAATGTTCGAATTTAAAATTTAAAATTGTAATGAAGTATCCTAGTCGAGATCATTCGAATAAAAAACAGTTTGTTCAAAATGAACTATTTGCTCAAAAGTTATTAGAGGTGTCAGCTTATTTGAACGGTTCAATGTTAAACGAAAAGTTGTTCAAATCGGAAATTTAAATGCAGGAATGAGGGTTACTCGTTGAGATCTTTAGAACAAAAAAACATTTGCTCAAATTGGACTGCTCACTAAAAAGTAAGTATTGTGGGGCAGGATGTTTGAACGGTTCAAAGTTGCACCAAATATTGTTGAAATCAAAAAGTAAAATACAGGAATGAGGAACAATCGCTGAGATCTTTCCAACAAAAAAAGTTTGTTCCAACCGAACGGTTCATTCCAAAGTTATTAGGGGAAGGGAGTCAGAAAGACAAACATTTTTCCCCATCTCAAAACCCAACTTCCCAATTTAAAATTTTCGATATTTATTTTATTTTCTTACTCCTTTTTGACTTGGCGATATTTTTTTGATGCATTAAGACACTTTTAATCCCTTTTTCGTCTTTTTTCTCATTTTAACGGGAAAGTACTCTAATAAAAAAAGAAGGCATTAATAATGCATGTAATTACCACCACATGTACACCTTTTTTCACATAATACATGGAGAACATTATAAAGAAACAACATTTCTTAGACGTATTTCTAGTCATGCCCTAAGCTGTAGCCAGATAGTTTATAAACATAATCGTAAATAACTCCTACATTCCCAGCTTTGATGAAAATTTAACTATTTATCTAAAAGAATCTAATCTTTAAACAACGTTTAAGTAGAGTAATTTTGTTAGCAATAAGTTTCCCTATCTTTATATCACCACACTTTTTCTATACATAAACTAGCTGATAAAACGGCGACTAACACGCATTATGGTTAAATAATTTCATATGAGAAATACTATCTTTGTTACGCATATATCACAAAAATATATAGCAACATGAAAAATTTTAATTACAGGAGGAAATGTATTTTTTAATAATACTTTATACCGTTTTGCTAAAGTAATGAAAATTATGGCGTAACGCAAAGTTATAATCTCGTACTTTTATGACTTTTAATTATTTAAAAAACTTATTTTCCTTAATGGAAAAAAGGTCATAAATGTTTTTTTTTTCTTTAAAAATACATTATAATGAAAAGCAGACGTTTTAGTTTAATGTCAGCAATGTGTTATTAAAAAACAACTGCATATTTTTGCAGTTCGTATACCGTTGTAATTTTGAGTCTGATTTTATGCTTAATATTTTTTCTTATATTAATATTAAGTTTCTTTTTATCTAGAAATATTTGACTTTTTTTAACAGGCTTTTTTTTCTTCTGTATTACCTCCATTTTTAGTCGATTTGAAGAAACATAGACATTTTTATCTATTATTTTTGTTACAAAAGTGTCTACTGAAGGCTGATTACTACGCTGATTACTGCTGAAAAATGAAACCAAGAATAAATTAAAATGGATTGCTTCTTTTTTACTTTTTCAACAAAAAGTGGATGTGTAAAGAAAACAAAACAGCATAGTGAAATGTAAAGCAAAGTAAAATAGTTAAAATAAATTACCTTTTTCAAAATTAACCACTAGCGAATTCTTTTTGAAAATTACAGTACACAAAATGGCACAGTATGCTTCAGCATTTATTCAGCTAACTTTAAGACCTTATATTTCGATAACGAGGGCGCGAGGGCAAAAACGCATGCTTCCAGAAACATGTTTTACAGTGCTCTTTCGATTGGTACCCATTGAAAATAATCATTATTCCATGATCGAGTACTTTCCTAGTCAGTTTTTATATAATTAGATACTTAATTTCCCTTTAGACTTTGGGCAGGAATTACTTCCATTATATTTTACTTATTTGTAAAGTTACTCGTATGAGATGAAAATGAGAAATTAGTACTCAAGTCACGCAATAGTCAACCACTGTTGAATAACGATTGCTAATTGATACACATAACAAAACTCAACATGCATAATACATTGTAAGGTAAAACTGTGTTAGAATAATAATTCAGACTGCTTATAAATGTTTAAAATAAATGAAATAATTAATAAGGTTTCCTTTTTTAATATAAGGCTTTAAATGAAAATAATAGAATGCTCAAAAGTTATTTAAATTATTTTATATTTATTGTAATGTATTATGTAGCTCGATAAAAATACTTCTTGTGAATTATCTTTATAATATGCAAACATATAATAAATCATAATCCCATTTATATTTTTGAAAGACCAAAACTAAAATTTATCTTATTTAAAGTTATGCAATCCCTTGACTTCAACACAAGATTCTGAGTTATTCCTCTGAATTCGATTACTGATAAAGAAATATTTGAATTGTTTTATATATTACTTTTTTTCTTATGTTTCTCTTTTTTTCTGTAAGTCTAACATATGCGCTGGTTCATTAGTATAATTCAAAACTTATTGTTCACGAAAAGTCGTGGTTGCCTATCATAGAAGAAAAAACGATACTCGGAAAATATATTGATTTGTGCTTAGCTCAAACTCTTTCTTAAACGAAAAGAACTATTTGTCTGGAAAAGTCCCAAAAGAAAGGAGAAAAAATATTTAATAGCTCCGAAAACTGGCAAAAAATGAGGTAAAAATGCGAATGTGAAAGTTAAACTGATCAAGTGTTTATTCAATGTTAATGTTATTAAGATTATATTAATGTGTTATTTGAAATTGTGAAAATAGTTTGGAGAATATAAATTCGAATGTTTAACAAAAGCAAGGTTTTTTAATTTAATGTACCAACATTAATCTTGAAAACACATATTTAAATAAGAGACTGCGCGAAGCAGGGTTTGGCGTAAGCGGCGAATACCAAAGCTGAACTTATTGAAGTTTTAGCATTGACGTGTAAGAAATACATGTAATATGATACTATACTCCATACGTTTCAATATTCTTAATGTTACACAACAGTTTTAGAGTAATGTCTTATTTTAAAATTAATTTCACTAATTAAAGTATATATATTTTTTTCGTACTAGTAGTTAAAGAAAAAAAGACAATTCTATTTTTCAAGTAATATGATCAAACATTACATTATTAGAAATTTGCTGCTATTTGCATTTTATCAAAATAATGATTAGAGATGGCGCGAAAAGCAATTTAGTTGAAGCGCCGATTACCGAAGCTTCGGCTGGTGCATGCAATGAAGTTAATTTAAAACCTAGTTTTATGTTTTCAAATCATACAGTCAACTTGATGACATGCACTGGCCAAGATTTCTCCATAACTAATTGTCTAGATTCTAAGCCTTCTCTTAATTTTTTCCCGTGTTTTTTTTTTTTTTCATGAATTTACAATAAAGTTTAAACGCGTTTCGTATTTTTTCTTTTTTCAAATTACCACAGTAATAAAACAAGTGACTCCGGGTCTCACCTTACTTTCCAAGAAAATTTTACTCCGGATAGTAAAGGTAATAATAAGTTAAAAATAAATGTCTTGGCATGAATTTCAGGTTAATGTTTTTACTTTTTCGCTTTCATTTGAAATACTTTTTTTTAACTCTGCGCAATACTTTTAAGACAGCCTTTTGAGCTCACACCCGAAACTTTTCTTACAGTAATTTCATGACAACTGGAAGAGAGAAGAAAGTGTTTCCACAAAAGGTCAACTACTTTTAAAAAGTACTGCTTTCTTTTTTCATAGCTTAATTGTGTCTGCGACGTGGGGAAAAAAACTGCGTCTCGTGATAAAGCATACGTGACAAAAAAAAAAAAAAAAGAAAAAAAAAAAAAAAAAAAGAAAAGCGTGTTCGCAGGCCGGAAGCTGCTAAATGTTATGAGACTATTTTGTTGAAACTTTACAGTGCAAGGTGAGTTTTTTTTCCTGATTTTTTTTTTGAGTTTCTAGGAACTATTTAATTGCAAGCTTTCAGTTTAAGTCATTCAAAAAGCTCTTACTGAGATACTCAATCAAATTTTAACAGCGAACAAAAAATACGAGATTCTAAGTTGTTATTGAATATAAATTGGGAAAAAATTATAACTGTTTTTTGTGTCAGATCTGTAGTTTAATCATATAATAAAGTTTTATTTTAACTACTTAAACTGTTGTATAGAGTCAAGTTACATATAAATAATATTAAATTTATCAACAACCTTCTATACATTAGTTTACTACCTTATTTATGCTTATGTGTCAATATCTAACTATTGCCAAATTGAGTTAGGTTTGGTTCGCCCGGTCATTGCGCTGTAAAAAATGAATGTTGATTTTACTGTATAAATAGCTAATTTTATGGTAATAAACCGTAAAAATTGCTACATTTATAGTAATAAACTGTCAAATTGCTCATTTAACAGTACAAAACAGTAAAATAACTAATTTTACAGTTTATTACCTTGCATTTTACATTTTAAACTGAAACATCTGCGGTCAGTATCATACTATTGTTTTTACAGTATAATAAAGCTAAATTTTACGTCAATAAACCTCAAAATTTCTTACTTTACAATAAGAAACTAAAATTGTTACTTTTACAGTTTATTATTGAGTATCTTACAGTTTTAAATCTGAGCCTCGGCTGCCAGTGTTAAACTGTAAAAACAACAATTCATTTCTTTGCAGTGTGGGGTGAGTCACCCCCTCAAAACAGAAATATCCATACAGTTTTTATTCTTTTTTACACCGATCATGTCTTTTTTAATCACAGTGATTGGATTTACATATATTTTGGTTTCATGAAATTTCTTTCTGGGTCACAGAACTAACATCCATTTTTTTAAAAATGAGTTTAAGCAACAATTCTCAAAGAAATGTTTCAAGGTTAATTTTTACTTTGTCTTTAATGTTCATTAATCTTTCTTGTACAGTTTAAACTATAGTACGTATAGTGATTTTATTGGGATGAGCTGATACAATTAAATATCTTTGAATTTTAATACATGTGCATAAATTCTATAAGAACGTTTCTTAACTTGATGTTCTAGATAGTCATAACAGCTTTGTAGCTCTTTGACTTCAACTTTAATCGTCATTTTTGGGGAGAAAAGACATAATAAAAGAACACAGCACATATGCAGCTTTAAAACGCTAACTCTTCTTATACACAATGTAATCCCAAAAGTAGACTAAAAGAAAACATTGTCTTCTGCGCTGCACCCCTTTGTTTTGAAGATTATCCTTTTAGAGAATTTTAAGCGAAGACTTTAAAGACTCAAAATTTCTGTCTTTTAAAGACACGGTTTTGCACTTAAGTTTTAAAAGTAAAGCTAAACAGGAAAACAATAAAAAAACGTAAATAAAACCTTTCATCTTTTGTGCATTTATTGAGAAAAAAATGTTGATCTCTTTGAGAATATTTCCTTTTGGGGAGTAAAACAACTTGTTTTAAAAATATAAAACGCGTTTCTCTGTGATATGAATTTAAAATTTTATTTCTGTGTGTTTCATGCAACAGTATATGCTTTGAAAAGAGCATCGCTCAAATTCAATAATATGTTTATGACTTTAACCATATTGCTAAGCAAAATATACACTGCAAAAAATAAAGTGCTGTTTTTACAGTATAATTCTGGCAGTCGAGTTTCCAATTTAAAACTGTAAAATGCACATTAATAAACTGTAAAACTAACAAATTTACTTTCCTACTGTAAAGTAAGCAATTTTACAGTTTATTGTCGTAAAATTTAGCTGTATTATACTGTAAAAACAGTATAATACTAATAATGGTAATATACTGTAAAGTTAAGAAATTTAGTTTATTATTATAAAATTAGCAATTTTTGCAGTTTATTACTATAAAATTAGCTGTATTATACTGTAAAAAAACACTAATGTAAGAAAAGCAGTCGAAAACTTTGTACAATTTTAATGAAGTTAAAAATGCAAGACAACGTGTCCAAAAGTACAAATAAAATATTTAAACTTCTGTCTAGCATCCCCTTCTTTCCCTAACATTTGGAAATCTTTTATTTAAAAACTTTTTCGTCTGTGACGTAATCTTTGTTGCGCAGTTGTCGTGTTTAACCCATGACGTAATAGTTTCTGCGTATCTACTCTTTCTGTTCTGTTTATTTACCCTTGCGTTTCTCGCATTCCTGGTTCACTTGACTGTGGTCAGTGCACCATCATCGTTTTGCACTGATGATGGGGCTTCATTTATAATAGCCCCGAAATAGCTATTTTCTAGAGTTTTCTAAATCTTTTTAAACATTTTATCTCTACTTTTGAACACGTTGTCATGCATTTTTAACTTCAAAACACTTGGTAGTTCTTGTCGAACGCGCCGCAGCTAAGCCTTTAATTTAATTATTATTGCGCTTTGCTTGCACGCGTTTGGCAACGATTAAAAAAAGGTTTTTGTTTTTTAGAATTCCATATTCTGAGTTTTAAGTTGTTCGTTTGCATCGTATCTCTTCATGTATTCTAATATTCTTTAATTCATATCTCTTTAATATTCATCTTATGTACATAGTTTTTAGTGTTGTGTTAAAATAAATATTTATCGCATTTAATAAAGAAAATTCATCACTCATCGAACTCACATTATACAGAGTAAGCGGATTTACGAGTTTTCAAAAGAAATACAAGGTAACCCGCCATGCTCAATCATTTTGGAGCCACCAGTGACGATTTGATGTTATATTTGTGAATCATCGAATCTTATTCTAAAGGTACGATATTTTGAAATCTCTTGCTTTGAAAAATGAAAACGTAGAACTTTGTATAATTTATTTTCCGAACACTTGATTCTTATTATTATGCATATCATTCATGACTGTTAGTATTCGAATTCATTTGAGCTATAAATAACAAACTGAGACTTTTATTTCATTGAAATAATTCATATTCATTTTCCTGGTTTACAAATATTAGATTATACATTCTATGTACGCAAGACTATATTCTACAACAGAACAAGTATTCAAATTATTATATTCTTCATTTATTGCATAATATACAGAGACATTCTATTCTATAATATTTTTGTGCACTTTATGTAAAACCATGACTTCTAAAGTTGCATCTACGTACGAAAAGGCTAAAAAGAAAAGATCGACTATTCGTGCAGTCACAACTAAACTATTGAGTAAAATTACTGAGAATTTAAAAGATGAAAATATTACACATTCAGATTTAAATACATTCAAACTACAACTGAGCAATAAACTTAACCAAATTCAAGCTGCTGATATAGAAATTGAAAATTTAATTGAAGATATAGACGAATTCGGAATTGAAATTGAAACTAGTCAGGATTATTCAGATAAAATTTTTTATTCGAAATTGAAAACAGAATTCACAAATTTAAATATGACGTTGAGAAAGATAATAGATTAACAGCACCAACTCAATATGGACATTCTCAAACAAATACAACAATAAATTTGCCGAAATTTGACCTTCCAACATTTAACGGAAATATTAGCAATTGGATGAGCTTTAAACAAATTTTCATTTCGACTATTCATGACAATTCTAATTTAACTGATCTACAAAAACTACAATATTTGAATGCATCAGTCACAGAAGAAGCTGCTCGACTCATAAAGGGATTCCCAATCACAGATTCTAATTATTCTCAAGCGTGGGAAACGCTTATCAGTCGTTACGACAATAAAAGAGAATTATCTTATGCATTATGTGCAAAAATATTCAACATCAAGCCTGTTAAATCAATGTCATCTAAGGCTCTTCGTGACATTTTAGACAGTTGCAATGAAGCCATTCGAAATTTAAACACGTTAGGATTCGAGTTGGATAAACTGTCTGAATTAATCATCATTCAGTTTCTTGAAAAACGACTAGATGATAATATTCGCAAACAGTGGGAACTGACCTTAGAAGATGAAGAAATACCATCTTATAAGAAGTTTATTGAATTTTTAGAAAAACATGCAAGAAGCATGAAAGCCTGCAAGGAGAAGAAAATAAATACCTTTGTGCGATAGATGTGAAGTTTATTCCAACGTTAGAGATGCACAAATATGCAGGTATACCGCAGACACGTGTTTCGAGGCTACAAGGAGCCTCTTTTTCAATGCAAGGGGTGTGAGCTTTAGGATGAAGAGTCATCCGATAAAAGCAACACTTTCGAACAAAAGACAGTATAAATAGCAAGAACTGGATATTAACAAAACAAACAAGACAATGCTTAGAGCCGAAATTTATTACATGAAACCATCAAGAAAAAACCGTTAAGAAATAAATTTCCAAAAGATCCCATAGATCATAAACATTGTCAAAAAATGAAACCACTTATGAATAAATTAGCAATAAATTTGCAAATAGGGAAAAAATATAAACCGAAAAACAGCAGGAAGAAAACAGAATGAAATAAAATGAAATAAAATTTTAAATTAATCAAAAAATATGAGCAAAAAATTGAAATGTAAAGATTAGCAACACGAAAAGCCAAAAGGCTAACAATTATAATTTATACAAATGGACGCCAAACTGCAGAAAAATAAGGAATAGCATTTATATCGTTAACTAAGTCAGAACTGTTTTTTAAAATGTGGAAGGATTCCCAAAAATCAAGATCTGATGGGTTGGGGCATTTTTGGACAATTTGAAAGGAATTAAAATCGAAAGAATGATTCTTGTCCCAACAATGTTGCGCAATACTAGACTTATTTAATTGCTGCTTTTTCACATAATTCTGATGTTCTTTTAAGCGGAATTTTAAAGCCCGTCGCGTCTGTCCTATATAGGATAAATTACAAATGCAATTAATTTTATAAATACCACAACTGTTAAGAGGATGAATGGGATCTTTAAGAGAAGAGAAACATAGTTTATTCATAGGAGAGAATACCACTTGGAAATTGAAACGTTTGAGAATCTTAGCAACCTGATAACTCACAGAGGGAAAGAATGGCAAAACAACCAAATTCTTTCTGATGACAGTTCTCTCAACAATATTCGTTTTGGATTTATTAGAAAGTTTTTTAAAAATGGAATCAATCAAAGTATGAGGATAGTTTCTATCAATAGCCACAGCTTTAAGATAGTTGAGTTCAGCATTAAGAAGTTCCGGTGAAGAACAAAGATTAATAGCACGGTAGACAAAAGTGTTAAATGCAGCATATTTTTGACTAGGAGGGTGAGATGAAAGTCGATGAGGAGGTAACGAGACAGCAAAAGGTTTGCGATAAACGGTAGTTTCAAAGCCGAATTCAGTACGAGAAACTAGAACATCAAGAAAGGGAATGCAATTATCCTGTTCTTTCTCACAAGAGAATTGAATATGAGGATCTATAGAATTTAAAACGGATAAAATATCGTCATTTTGAAACTGGTTATGGTTCATTAGAACAAAACAGTCGTCAACATATCTAACATAAAATTGAAACTGTAATTTTTGGAACAACTTAACCTCAAAATAATGCATGTAAATATCACTAAGAATGGGGCTTAATGGGTTACCCATAGCCAGACCATCTGACATAGTGTAAAATTTCCCATTGAAAGCGAAAGAACATTGCTTAATACATGTACGGGTAAGGAAAATTAATTCCTCAATTTCCTTAGAGGTGAAATGAAATTCTGAAAGTCTTCTTTGAAGGCATAACAATGCACCCTCGATTGGAACGTTCGTAAACAAGGATTTAACATCAAAAGAAGCCATAAAGGAATCCTTAGGAACGAAATTATGAATTTTCTTAACAAAATCTACAGAATTTTTAACGGTGAATAAATTATGAATTCTAAGTGGAGAAAACACAGAGACTAAATATTTAGCAAGTTTATAAGAAGCAGTACCGATATTGGATACAATCGGTCTAAATGGAATACCAGTTTTATGTACCTTGGGTAAAGCATAAAATCTAGCACAGTTTGCAATAGAGGGAATAACAGATCGTTTAACATTCAAAGGAATAGACTGAACAGACTTAACCGCAGAAGAAATCGTTTTTAACTCTTTGTCACTAGGATCTTTCGAAATTTCAAAATACGGACCAGAAGAAATCAAATCATTAGTTTTATCAACATAAGATGATTTGTCAAGAACAACAATCTGACCACCCTTGTCAGCTTTAGTAACAACCAAATCTGACTTAGAAATTAAATTCTTTACACTACGACTCACAATATTAACAAACGCTGGTTTAGAAATTTTAGAATTAAAGTCAACATTAGAAGCAATAAGATGCCGAACGCACTCTTTTTGAGTGGAAGATAAGGCACTGTGTTTAAAAGCCTTCTCAATCGGAGCAATAAGTTTAGAAAAAGAAGATTTGCTAGCCACAGAAAAATTATCATTACACTTTAGAGCCTCGATTTGAGAACTAGTTAAAGGAACACTGGAAAGATTAACAACAGCATTTTTATTAACCACCGGTAAATTATCAGACATAACAGAACTGTTAATCTTTCCAGTGTTCCTTTAACTAGTTCTCAAATCGAGGCTCTAAAGTGTAATGATAATTTTTCTGTGGCTAGCAAATCTTCTTTTTCTAAACTTATTGCTCCGATTGAGAAGGCTTTTAAACACAGTGCCTTATCTTCCACTCAAAAAGAGTGCGTTCGGCATCTTATTGCTTCTAATGTTGACTTTAATTCTAAAATTTCTAAACCAGCGTTTGTTAATATTGTGAGTCGTAGTGTAAAGAATTTAATTTCTAAGTCAGATTTGGTTGTTACTAAAGCTGACAAGGGTGGTCAGATTGTTGTTCTTGACAAATCATCTTATGTTGATAAAACTAATGATTTGATTTCTTCTGGTCCGTATTTTGAAATTTCGAAAGATCCTAGTGACAAAGAGTTAAAAACGATTTCTTCTGCGGTTAAGTCTGTTCAGTCTATTCCTTTGAATGTTAAACGATCTGTTATTCCCTCTATTGCAAACTGTGCTAGATTTTATGCTTTACCCAAGGTACATAAAACTGGTATTCCATTTAGACCGATTGTATCCAATATCGGTACTGCTTCTTATAAACTTGCTAAATATTTAGTCTCTGTGTTTTCTCCACTTAGAATTCATAATTTATTCACCGTTAAAAATTCTGTAGATTTTGTTAAGAAAATTCATAATTTCGTTCCTAAGGATTCCTTTATGGCTTCTTTTGATGTTAAATCCTTGTTTACGAACGTTCCAATCGAGGGTGCATTGTTATGCCTTCAAAGAAGACTTTCAGAATTTCATTTCACCTCTAAGGAAATTGAGGAATTAATTTTCCTTACCCGTACATGTATTAAGCAATGTTCTTTCGCTTTCAATGGGAAATTTTACACTATGTCAGATGGTCTGGCTATGGGTAACCCATTAAGCCCCATTCTTAGTGATATTTACATGCATTATTTTGAGGTTAAGTTGTTCCAAAAATTACAGTTTCAATTTTATGTTAGATATGTTGACGACTGTTTTGTTCTAATGAACCATAACCAGTTTCAAAATGACGATATTTTATCCGTTTTAAATTCTATAGATCCTCATATTCAATTCTCTTGTGAGAAAGAACAGGATAATTGCATTCCCTTTCTTGATGTTCTAGTTTCTCGTACTGAATTCGGCTTTGAAACTACCGTTTATCGCAAACCTTTTGCTGTCTCGTTACCTCCTCATCGACTTTCATCTCACCCTCCTAGTCAAAAATATGCTGCATTTAACACTTTTGTCTACCGTGCTATTAATCTTTGTTCTTCACCGGAACTTCTTAATGCTGAACTCAACTATCTTAAAGCTGTGGCTATTGATAGAAACTATCCTCATACTTTGATTGATTCCATTTTTAAAAAACTTTCTAATAAATCCAAAACGAATATTGTTGAGAGAACTGTCATCAGAAAGAATTTGGTTGTTTTGCCATTCTTTCCCTCTGTGAGTTATCAGGTTGCTAAGATTCTCAAACGTTTCAATTTCCAAGTGGTATTCTCTCCTATGAATAAACTATGTTTCTCTTCTCTTAAAGATCCCATTCATCCTCTTAACAGTTGTGGTATTTATAAAATTAATTGCATTTGTAATTTATCCTATATAGGACAGACGCGACGGGCTTTAAAATTCCGCTTAAAAGAACATCAGAATTATGTGAAAAAGCAGCAATTAAATAAGTCTAGTATTGCGCAACATTGTTGGGACAAGAATCATTCTTTCGATTTTAATTCCTTTCAAATTGTCCAAAAATGCCCCAACCCATCAGATCTTGATTTTTGGGAATCCTTCCACATTTTGAAAAACAGTTCTGACTTAGTTAACGATATAAATGCTATTCCTTATTTTTCTGCAGTTTGGCGTCCATTTGTATAAATTATAATTGTTAGCCTTTTGGCTTTTCGTGTTGCTAATCTTTACATTTCAATTTTTTGCTCATATTTTTTGATTAATTTAAAATTTTATTTCATTTTATTTCATTCTGTTTTCTTTCTGCTGTTTTTCGGTATATATTTTTTCCCTATTTGCAAATTTATTGCTAATTTATTCATAAGTGGTTTCATTTTTTGACAATGTTTATGATCTATGGGATCTTTTGGAAATTTATTTCTTAACGGTTTTTTCTTGATGGTTTCATGTAATAAATTTCGGCTCTAAGCATTGTCTTGTTTGTTTTGTTAATATCCAGTTCTTGCTATTTATACTGTCTTTTGTTCGAAAGTGTTGCTTTTATCGGATGACTCTTCATCCTAAAGCTCACACCTCTTGCATTGAAAAAGAGGCTCCTTGTAGCCTCGAAACACGTGTCTGCGGTATACCTGCATATTTGTGCATCTCTAACGTTGGAATAAACTTCACACCTGCAAGGAGAGCTACCCTAAAGAGGAACTCGTGAAACCTAAAAAATCAGTAAGCTACAATTCTGTAGCAAATGAAAATAATCGAAATTGCTCACTGTGTAATTTTGATCATGCATTATTCAAATGTTCAGAATTCAAAAATTTGAGCATTCAAGAACGTTGGAATCTTGTGAAAAAGAACAAACTTTGCTTTAACTGTTTGAGAGCAAATCATGATACATCGAAGTGTAAAGTTACTTTTCACTGTAAAGAATGTTCCAAAAAACACCATACACTCTTACACGATTCTTCTTACAAATCGAACCGTTCAGTAGATAATTCTGCAAGAAAGTCAAGTGATTCGATTAAGGTTAATGATTCTCAGTCCAGTAGTCTAACTTTAACTGGTCTGAATAATTCTAGCAATATTCTGCTATCTACAGCAGTAGTCAAAATCAAGGATTCTCAAGGACATTGGCAGTTGTGTAGAGCTTTACTCGATTGTGGATCACAAATCTCATTGATGACTGAAGAGTGCTGTAACAGACTTAATCTGGAAACATTTGCTACTGATCACTTAATTATAGGAACTGGTAATCAAGTTGCTGGCAAGTCTAATTACTTGGTAAATATGAACTTTACTCCACACTTCAATTCAGAAAACTTTTCTACTAAAGCTCTAGTGGTTAAAGTACTTACTACTAAATTACCAAATTTCCGTATTTCTAATCATAAATGGTCACACATTGGAAGTTTGCAGTTAGCAGATCCTGATTTCTACATCTCCAGAAACGTAGACATAATATTAGGTGCAGATATATTCTTTGACGTAATTCAAGGTAAAAAGAAAAATGGAGGAAAAGACGCACCTATTGCCATTCAGTCAAAACTAGGTTGGATTCTCTCAGGAAGGGTAACGTCCAAATCAAATGAAAGTAAAGAAAATACTAAATTGTGTCACCATGCTAGTGTAGAAGCCGATGAAATTCTTCGAAAATTCTGGGAATTGGAATCTATCCCTCATAAGGAAAAGTTAAGTATTCAAGATGCAAACTGTGAAGCGTTCTACACAGAAACTACAACTAGAGATGGCACTGGAAGATATGAAGTCAAACTTCCATTTAAAGATGAACCAAATCTTGGAAATTCGAGGGATCAAGCGGTTGGACGATTTCTGTCGTTAGAAAGGAAACTGATCCAAAATCCTGGCATGTATAATCAGTACAAGAATTTCATGAGGGAATATATATCCTTAAACCATACGGAGTTAGTGCCAAAAGAAGAAATCAAAATAGAAGATAGCAAGTGTTTTTACATGCCACACCACGGAGTAATTAGAGAACAAAGCAGCACCACTAAATTAAAAGTTGTGTTCGACGCATCGGCAAAATCATCAACAAATATCTCGCTGAACGATGTTTTGCATGCAGGACCTAAACTCCAAACTGATCTATTTTATATTCTATTAAATTTCAGAACACACTCCATAGCTCTTACGGCTGACATCGAAAAAATGTTCCGGCAAATTCTAGTCTCACATTCAGATTCTGATTTTCAGAGAATTATATGGCGAGAAAATCCAGATCAAAAGATCGAAGATTATAGATTGATGACAGTGACTTATGGAACTGCTTGTGCACCGTATTTAGCCATAAGAACTATTAAAAAGCTTGCTGAAGATGAAAAGAAGAATTTTCCCAGAGCTTCAAAGGTTGTCGACAAGGACTTTTATGTAGATGACCTATTAACAGGAACCAATTCATTTCAAGAAGCAGAAAATCTCGTGAATGATTTAATTAATATCATGAAGAAGGGCGGATTCACTCTTCGAAAATGGATATCTAATGACCCTAGTGTTCTTTCAAAATTACCTCCTGAACTAAAAGGAACAGATCAGTCTGTAAACATCGCTGAAGATCAGTCAGTGAAGCTCCTAGGCATTCAGTGGAATCCAACTCAGGACACTTTTGCAATTCATTTAAATCCAGCTCAAGAAGTCACCACAAAGCGACAATTACTATCTAACATTGCTAGAATTTACGATCCGATTGGCTCTATTTCACCCTCTACAATTTTGGCTAAAATTATGATGCAAAAATTATGGCTATGCAAGTCAAAATGGGATGAGCCACTTCCAAATGCTATAGTAAAGGAATGGACAAGTTTCGCCTCACAGCTTCCAATTCTTGAAAAGGTTCAAATTCCACGCCATTTCTTCCTCCAAAATTCTGATGTAAAATGCATCCAAATTCACGGTTTTTGCGATGCTTCTCAAAAAGCTTTTGCTGCCGTCCTTTACATGAGATCAGAATTTGAAGATCAGAAAGTCAAGGTTAGTCTAATCGCTGCAAAAACTAGAGTTGCACCTCTGAAAACCATAACGCTTCCACGTTTAGAGCTGTGTGCAGCTGTAATGTTAAGCCAACTCTACAAGAATGTAGTTGAAAATCTCGCTATTCAAGTAGATGAGCCATTGTTTTGGACGGATTCTCAAATTGTGCTCGACTGGATAAATTCAGAACCTCATAAATGGAAATCATTTATTTCTAATAGAATTTCACAAATTCATAGTAATACTAGAGCAGATGCTTGGCATCACGTCGCAAGCAAGGAAAATCCTGCTGATTGTGCCTCGAGAGGACTCATGCCTTCAAAACTTCTCAATCATTCACTGTGGTGGGAAGGTCCTTCCTGGCTGTTAGATTCACCAATAAATATCCCTCCTTCACGAGATCATTTAGCTTCGGAAAATGAAAATCTCTCTGAAGTTTCTGAGAAAACAGCAAGTTATTCCAATCAAGTACAGGTCGAGCCGAACTTCATTAACAACTACTCTTCGTTGAGTAAACTTACTAGAGTAGTTGCGTATTGCATTCGATTTATTCATAATGCAAAATGTGACAAAGACAATAGGAAAATTGGATCACTTAAAACATCAGAATTGCATGATGCTACTGCACGCATTGTGAAGCTGGTCCAAGATTTAGAATTCAAACCCGAAATTCATAGTATTCAAACGAAGGGTAGTTTGCCAGCTAAAAGTTCTTTAACATCATTGAATCCTTTTCTTGACGAAAACGGTATTTTACGATTTGGCGGCAGACTTAAGCATTCTAATCTAACAAATGATCAAAAACATCCAATGCTAATTCCTAAAAATCATCATCTTTCGGATTTAATTATCGATTACTACCACAAACTCTCTCTTCACGGAGGAACCCAAATTGTTCTCTCACTCATCAGACAGCGGTTTTGGGTGATATCAGGGAGAGATAAAGTACGAAGAAATCTTCAGCGTTGCCTGATATGCTTTAAAATGAAAAAGAAATTCATGAGTCAAATAATGGGAGATTTGCCTAAAGATCGCGTGCTTCCATCCAGACCGTTCCTCAAAACGGGTATAGATTTCGCAGGACCGATAATAACGAAGCCAAATCTGAAACGAACCAGGGTTACTACAAAGTCATACATTGCTATGTTTATTTGCTTCACAACAAAAGCAGTTCATCTTGAAATAGTTTCCGAATTAAGTACAGAATCATTTTTAGCATGCCTAAGAAGATTCATATCAAGAAGAGGGAAACCTGCTGACATATATAGTGACAATGGCACTAATTTTAAAGGTGCGAGAAATTATTTATACAATCAAATGGAAATTCTTAAATCAGATTCCATTCAAAACTTCGCTTCAGAAATGCTTATTAACTGGCATTTCATTCCACACAGTGCACCTCATTTTGGAGGCATATGGGATTCCAACATCAAATCAATGAAGCAACCTCTTTTCAAAACATGTAAATCAGCAGTGCTTAATTATGAAGAATTATCAACTTTAATTACTCAGATTGAAGCCTGTATGAATTCAAGACCAATAACTCCTCTTAGTAGTGATCCAAACGACCTTAATCCCTTAACACCAGGTCACTTTCTAATTGGGACATCACTTCTATCAATACCAGAGTCAAGTCTCACTGAAAATTCTTTATCATACACTTCGAGATTTAAATTGATTCAAGCTCTTCGTGAAGTATTCTGGAGGCGATGGAGTGCCGAGTATCTCACACAGTTGCAGCAGAGAGGTAAATGGAAGTCATCTAAACCAAATATAGAGACTGGACAACTAGTATTGTTGAAAGACGAACTCAAAAATCCAATGAAGTGGAGTTTAGGCAGAATTGTAGAAACTTTTCCTGCTGATGATGGAACTGTGAGGGTTGTGGAGGTAAAAACTACCTCAGGAACGTTTAAAAGACCAATCATTAAGATTGCTCCCCTACCTATTTGAAGTACTTTTGGACATTCGTCCAATGGGGGGGAGTATGGTAGTTCTTGTCGAACGCGCCGCAGCTAAGCCTTTAATTTAATTATTATTGCGCTTTGCTTGCACGCGTTTGGCAACGATTAAAAAAAGGTTTTTGTTTTTTAGAATTCCATATTCTGAGTTTTAAGTTGTTCGTTTGCATCGTATCTCTTCATGTATTCTAATATTCTTTAATTCATATCTCTTTAATATTCATCTTGTGTACATAGTTTTTAGTGTTGTGTTAAAATAAATATTTATCGCATTTAATAAAGAAAATTCATCACTCATCGAACTCACATTATACAGAGTAAGCGGATTTACGAGTTTTCAAAAGAAATACAAGGTAACCCGCCATGCTCAATCAACACTAATGTCTTACAGTGTATGTTTAAGAGAGTTGAAGATATTTTACGGACATGTGTATTTAGGGAACGAGTGCAACTTTTTAAGAAATAATGATAGCAACTTTGTCTTAACCAGCTACTTCTATACAGTAATAAAATAATGAGAATATTAAGGAAGCAAAAATAGGTCACCACTTAAAACAAGAAATTTAAGTATTTAATGTTACATAAATATGTTAAAAAACACCATGTTTGCATTGAAATGCTTTAAACCAAATGCAATATATTCAATGGTAACAAAATGAATTTATGCTTATCTGTTACACATAAAAGTAAGAATAATCCAGACAGTTCGTATGTTTTTTCTTTTCTTTTTTTTTTAGGTATATGTTGAAAAGTGAAAAATCTTACACTGCAAAAAATGAACTGTTGTTTTTACAGTATAATTCTGGCAGCCGAGGTTCTAATTTAAAACTACTCTGTGCGGTAATAAAATTTAGCTTTATTATACGGTAAGAACAACTGTATACTACTGGGAGCAGAGGTTCCAGTTCAAAACTGTAAAATACACGGTAATAAACTGTAAAGTTTAGCAATTTTACAGTTTAGTTCTGTAAATTTAGCAACTTTACAGTTTAGTTCAGTAAATTTAGCAATTTTACAGTTTATTACTGTAAAAATAGTAATTTTTACAGTTTATTACTGTAAACTTAGCGGTATTGTACTGTAAAAGCAACATTCATCTTTTACAGTGTAACTTTGCATTTCAAAGTTATTAGACTATGTTTTATAAGACATTGTCTTTTCAATAAGAAACAAAAGCTCAAACAATTGATGTCCTACTAACCTCTAAGTGTCGCAATAAAACTTTTTGTAGGAGAACCTCTTTGTTATAAGGCCCTAATATAAGTACACTTATTTTATGTATTCAGCCGTAAAGGGTTCAAAACAAGCCTTTCACGTAATAATCGAAATTACCTGAATTAAAATATTAATAAACCTATTCCTCGATTTCAATAGAAAGATAAGTATAAACTCAGACCCTGCTATCGTATTTTCTTCTATATTTTCAGTGTATTTTAATTCTACTTTACGTTAAAAATACAATTAAAATTGTTTTTTGCACTTTAACGGAGACTCTTTAATATCGTTAATGAATTATTAATGCCATTTTTTTGATAAAAAAGACGACTTGGATAAAGTAACTGAATGAGGTTTTCTGAGAAAAACATTGTTCCCCTTTTTTTCGAATTTAATGAAAGAAAAAACTTAATTTTATGTCCAAAACTGGTAAAGTGCGCTATATTTTCTCACTGAAGTAATGAATTTTCGTAACGCAAAACATAATTTCCGTCTTTTTATGATTTTTAATTACTCGGAAAAGATTTAATATGCTTTCCATTGTTTTTCACCCCTTCATAAAGATAAATTAGTTGGGTTTTTTTTAATTTCTGAAGTAAAAAGTATTTTTATTTCACATTATTTTTTTCTTTTAATAAAAACATATTTTAATAAATTTTATGAAATTCAATAACTATTTCCTTTCATAATCTGAAGAACCTCTTAGTTATAATTTTTGATATTACAAGTAGGAAAGTACAAAAAAGAGATAAACCTCTCTATTTTAGTAATAGCAACAATTATTTAATTAGATAAGCAATTTTTTGGCCAATCAGATATATTATGAAAGTATTTTGCAAATAGGGCTTCGTATTGCAAATTATTTTTGTGTACTTTACTTTACTCAGGCAAAGTTCTGACAAATTGTTTGTGTTTAAAATGTACTTTTTATGTCTCAAATACCTATGTCTCAAATATCTCAAATACATATCGTGTATGCAATGTCTCAAATGTCTATCTTGTACTTTAAATACGTTCCAGAAATTGTAAAAATTTTTCTTGCACTGCACTTTAAATAACGAGCTTATCTAAAAGGAAACCGCCAAAATCTTTTATTAGTGAATCCGCAGTTTTTATCTTGTGGAATGTGCACCTTGGAAAAATCAAACGTCAAGTGTATATAAAGCAGTAAGTTACCACCAATAGCCAGAGCTAAGACAGAAACGGGTGCCAAAAAGCTCAAAACTGCAGTTCTTGGATGGAAAAACCAAGTTGGTGCTGTATTTCATGATAAGTGTATATGTTTAGGATGAAAACCACAGCTCTGGCCTAACACTTTGTCCAGCTATCCAGTCGCTAAACGTAGGATCGGATGCCCCCGTTACAGTTAATCTAATAAATCTTTAAACTCAACCCAGTAAATAAATTAGATCTTTATGTGACAGTTGCGAAACGGCACTATAACGTCATCAACAATTGAAGGGCTTGGAAAATGAAGGGGTTAAGTGACAAAACAGAAATTGCGAGTAACTAAAGTTCAAAGTTTTATTGCTGTAGTTGTTGCAGCTTTTTTGTTTTTTGGTTTTGTCAAAAGGGTGCGTATGAAATTGGTCTATTGACATCTACTGTTTGATGTTCCAAGTTTTATTTGCTTACCTGTATCCATTGCTTGCCATTGTAGAGAGTGTTCATTTTTAAAAATGTAACTTAGCTCCTTCATCCTCCAACCCCTTCAACTTATCTGCAGCGGTGTAACGAAGAGATGTGCAGTAGTGATAGTGTAAAGTCATCAACAGTTTGCAACACCTTACGACTGTCAGTCAGCAGTTGCGATGCAAAGTGATATTTTAATGGCGTCGTCATAGTTCCAAAAAATGAGCAGTAATTAATTGTGGCAGTGATATCAAAGAGAAGTAAAAAAAATATATATATATATATATATATATATATATATATATATATATATATATATATATATATATATATATATATATATATATATATATATATATATATATATATATATATATATATATATATCATTGGGCAAAAAGCACCAATGTGAGCCTGCAAACCGTACATCAGAACAAAAACCTAAAACTAAAAGCAGGGGTTTCGCCTCGACCGATTAGGAATAAAATTCCCAAAAAACAGCCACCCACAGTACGGTCCTGCTGTGAAAATAAAAACATCTCACCTGAAAATCCGCGTGAAAAAACCAAAAACATATCCAGCAAATCAAGAGACAGTCCAGTTGTCAATGTAAAAAATATATAAGGTAAATCCGTGTCCAAAAAACAAATCTTAGTCCGTTCCGGTCTCCATTTATACGTGCTCAAAAAAATGTCCACTACTGCAATCCTGAAATGGTTTCTTCCAGCGATTTCATACGTTTGAACAGTTAAACAGTTACAGTGAAGCAAAGTCGTTATTAAAGGTTATACTTGAGCAAACATTTTTAATTAGATTTTTCGGAAAATTGTTGTCAACCAGTTTATTTTTAAGAAGAAAAAATTCTAAATTAAAAGCAGTTTCAGTGTTACAAATTCTTTTAATTCGCAAGGCATGTGAAATAATGATGCCAATGAAAACTTTTTTGCTAAGACAGGAATTATAATCGTGTAGGCTATTGACTTTGAATTGGAATTCACGTCTTTTATCATAGATCGTAGTGTAACAGAGGGAGCCAATTTCTATGTTAATGTCCAGGAAATTAAAAAACTTTTGATTTTGACTAGTTTTTTAAGCGTTAAGGAGTTATGATAAATAGTTTTGCTGAGCTCAGAGAAATTGGAAAAATTAATGCATAGAAGGTCATCAATGTATCTACAACAGAGAGGTGTAGAGGAGGGGTTTTCAATCGAAAATTTTCGTTCATAAAACAAGAGAAAAAGACACCTTTTTCTGCAAGTGACGGAAAAAAAAGCATAAAAATCGTGTGCAGAATTTTGAAAAATTAGTGACAAAAAGTTCCACTGGTGGCACTGCACTCTCTAATTAAAATACTACTACCTATAAATAGCGTTGCTAAGGGTCGAGCTATCGTTTCTAGCATTGATACGTGAAAGAAGGTTCAAACAAACTGTACTATTTAACGACTAGAATAGTTTTTCACAGCAATTTTAAAGGTTAGGTCACAGCTCGATGTCAATAACGAGAAGCTTCCAAAGACATTGGACTGTGGCCTAGCCTTTGAAACTCCAGTGCCACATGCACTTGCTGTTCAACGTTGTAGCTTGTTTTAACCTCCTTTCACGTTTCAATGCTAAAAACGATCGCTCCAGCCTTCGCAACATTATTTATGGGTGTTCGTATTTCATTTACAGCTAGGAGTACCACCTATTGGAACCTTTTGATAGTAATTTTATAAAATTATGCATGTGATTTTTACGCCTTTCACAATAAACAAACTGCTTCATTCCAAATCGGCAGTTGTTTTTGAGATTTGAAGTTAAGGAGTTCGTTGCTGCACACCCTGCATTTTACGGGAATTGCCTCACTATCCAAGAGTTTTCTTAAATTTATGTGCTGGGCTCATAAGTGCATTTTGAAAGTGGTAGTTGACGTAATTACTGATAGAGAGAGGCAAATGACATCAGATCTCGATGCAGGAGGTCAGGGGCAAAGTTATAATTAAAAAAAAAGGCTTGAGATATGAGCCAATATTTAGAAAAGTGCCAATTTGAAGTTGGAGTTTTCTGAAAAAAAAAATTTTTTGCAGAAAAAAACTAACGCTGGATTTTAAGTCTAAATTGGGTCTAAATGCAAGAAAAAAAAGGGGGGAGGACAAGGAAGTTATTTACCCCCTCCTTAGATTACTCACTTTTAAGCCGTTACAGATCTGATGAATGTTACAGATCTGATGTTAATATGAGTTACATATTTGAGTTTATGCTTTCAGTCTTCGTTAACATCTCTAAATATGATATCATTTCCTTGCATTTTTAACATAGAATTAAGATAATTATATTAAAATATATATATTAGGCTAAAAAATCA
Organism: Uloborus plumipes; assembly: GCA_038373865.1. Taxonomy (NCBI): domain Eukaryota; kingdom Metazoa; phylum Arthropoda; class Arachnida; order Araneae; family Uloboridae; genus Uloborus; species Uloborus plumipes. The sequence continues at coordinate 98,988 of JAXGGA010001355.1, read as the reverse complement.
AATTTCATTATAATAAAGCATTTCTTGGAAATAAAAATGAGCGATAAGGTTTTTTGATAAAATAAATTATGAGATTACCAAATCCAAGCTAATAAAACATTTGTTTTGTTTTGAAACAACACACAACTTCAACTTTTTCAACACACAACTCTGCTGCTTGCTTTTCTTTAATTAGTTGCAGGAAATTTAACTTCTTGATCAGAAATTCAAATTTAGCATGCTAGTTATTATCTAGTTATTTAGCGAAGTTATGAGAAATTGAAGCACCAAAAAAATAAATAAATAAAATAATAATAATTAACTTAATTTCTTCAGTGTCAATTTTTCTTATTTTACTAACTTCTATTGTTAGGTCATACAAACCACAAATGAAGCAATTGTACTAAAACTCATTGCTTTTCATTTTTTAAGAAGAAAAATATTCAATATATATGGCTAAAACTTATGATTTTTGCTTTTTATGATTCTGAAACGTGTGAGTTAGTTCTGTAACATATTCGCTGTTTTTCAATGTTACCGCTCTGATTGTTACCGATCTGACAAACTGACAAAGTTTTTTTTTTATTTCCGAGTCGATCGCACTAAACCAAAATCAAACACGTGGCTTTTTTACTTGTAATAAAGGACTGTACCTATATATAAAATAATTTTTAAAATAATAAAAACTGCGCATTTTAGAGCCTGTTACCGATCTGATGACTCAAATGACACACATTTTATAAAATCACTTAAAAAAATCTTACCCATAATTTTAGATGCATAAATGCCAATTTTTAATTACGATTCGATAAAACATCCCACCAGGTACTCAGTATCACGTGGTATAGGTGCAGGAAATGATTTTGGGAGCCTAAACATAGATCGGAAGTTATTGTTACCACTCTGACGGCGGAACTTGGGACACGCTTATTTCGCATCGGCTAGAAAATCAGAAATCGATTAAAACAAAAATGAAGTAAAATATTAACAAAGGCGTAAAAATAGAATTGTTTTTGGTGCAAGTGCGTTTTTTTGGGAAGTTAGAAAGTGCGCATGACCAGTTTGCGTGCTAAGCTTTGCTACTTGGGACACGTTACCGATCTGATTTTTGATGTATAAAAGCAATATTTTCTGAAGAAAAAAAAAATTTTTTTCTGATGCTATTAGATGAAATGAAAGCAGAACCTTATCTTCTTTCTGGGGAGAATTATTTTTTAACTAGTTATTGAAATACTAGTGAAAATTCACTTGGGACTCAAATTGGCACTTTTCTAAATATTAGCTCATATATAATTCTTTCTTTAGATACTTTTTGTGATGTAAAGGGACTAGAGCTCTTTCAGAAGACAGGCTGACTTGTCCGACATTTTGGTTCCAAGACATCCTTGAATCCAGCCTTGTTACACACACATATTTGACACACAATATTATACATGGTTGCTTTGGCGTAAAAGAACTTATGATTAGTTGGATAAAGAACCATATTAGGTAAATTTAAAAAGATAACTTTTTGTTCGAATTTAAAAACAGTTTACTGGGAAATGTTTCACAAAATTGGGTCTATTTTCATATTGCACTTGTTTTAAGCCTGAGTTTATGAAATGTTTTTGTCATATAGACAAACATAGTTACATATCATCTATGCAGCTACAATTCAAGCTTAGCTTCCACTTTTCTTCAATGTGACTTGAGTACAGATACCAGTGGTTCCACGCCCACCGTTTTCGAACCAAAATGTCGGATGAGTCAGCTCCCCTCTTATAAGAGCCTTAAAAGGGACTACTCTGGCCACCGTAACTCTGAAGCTCCTAAAGTACTTTAAAAGACTCTACTTCTTTCTGCGCTTCATTCGCAAAGATCCAACGTAAACAAGGTTTGTAACAGTAGGAGGGCTTACCTCCATAGGGGACTTTCAATTTCCTATGAAAATTCCTGAAAGTCAAAGAACCACTGCGACAAATTTGGAATAGATCCGCGGTGAACTGTATAGAGAACATAGTGCATGCAGCCATTCTTATTTATTTAGGTGGACAATTTTGCATTTTCATTTGTGCAAGTTTAAACACAAATACATGTGCATTTTGGAAGATAAATTAATATCAAAATTGACGATATGTCTGTGTTAAACAAATTTCCAGCAGTCGGAAAAAAAAAATAATTCCTTTAATTAAATACGCACTTTTTTACAATCAAGCATTTTTTTTAATCATTATTATGCTCTGTACGGGATTAGCTGATGAAAATGTTATTAATTTAATAAATTGTGTTAAGCTAAGCATGCGAATGATTATTTTAAAAAACATATATAAAAATATGTTTCAACTAAAGCAATAAGCGATTAGGTCTTTTGTTTCATTTAATCAAAATAGACTGTTATTAACTCAATTAAAACTGAATTTGCACCATTAATGCTTTAAAAGGAAGTCATAAAAAATCCTTCATCTCTAATACTCCAATGCTTTATCTTCTTAAATAAAATTTTAATTACTAGAAAATTACTACTGCTGAAATTTTTCATTAAGATTTTTTCTTCGTAATTTCATGCACATTTAAAATTAATTTGGCAAAAGTTACGTTTAAAATTAAATGCTATGAAACATTTTATTGCTAATTTACGCTAAACATGAACTCAAATGTGTGCAGTTCTTTTATTAACAAACTCTAAACCTGATTAAATCCTGAAAGTTCGTTTCCTAATAATATAATTACAGATCATAGTTATAACAGCACTATCATTAAAAGGTATTAAATGTTCAACACCTGGGATGTTGTGAAGTAATATTTAAACCAATATTCGACAATTTGGTTCCAAGATAACTGTATCTCTAGCCTAGTTTTAAATATTTGTAAGTACAGGGAGACTATTAATCAACATACAACTTTAAAATGAGCTAACACAAGAGCCTTTGCAGGTAGGGTAGCAATTTTGTTTTTAATGAAAAGAACATCAAAATATAATTTATGTATAATATTTTCAAAGTGAGAATCTTAATAGGCGATGCAGTAGCTCATTCTATTCACAAAGTAATTAGTTACTTGCGCAGGTGTCTCTCTTTTTGCAAATGAGTCTTTAAAATAATGCAATAAGTTTTAAAAATGAGTCATGATGTCAATATTTTGAGGGTATTGAAGTGTTTTGGATTCTTCTTGCTCACCATGTCCTTGATATGGCCTCAGAGATAAAAATCGCTCGCATTCATATCTGTTAAATAAGATGGCCAACCTAATTCAACGCCCTTTCCAATGAACCAGGAAGGTAGTTTGGTTATTGATAAGCAATAACCCGGTTTCAAAACACCTTCTAAATTATTTTCCTTTTCGATGTTATTTTCAATAATAAAAAATTTAAAAAACGAAGTGCTATTTCCTACCTTTCTTGTGTTATTTCATTTAAAAGTGGTAGTTTATTCGAAAGTCAGCCTGTATATTAATGTAGTTTGCTAGTTGTTGTGTGAATAACTGAGGAAAAATTTAGTAAAACGTTAGCAAATATACCAATGCAACTGGTTTCTTAAATTAAATAATTGCATTCCGGAAAATTGCTGTAAACAATTGTCTTTTCATACCTTGCTTGCTTAATTAAATAAACGGAAAGCGTATCCGCTAATATACTAAAATGGTCAAACACCGATCTAGTAGCATATCTGACGCGAACAGATAACCAGTTCCCAGGTAGCATAAATAGCCTTTAAACGTTTTATAAACGTTTTTAAGCAGTTGTCACAACGTTAATAACCATTTTACAACCTTTAAAAAACGAAGTGTGCTACTTGGGTTGTCTTTAAAGCGATTTTTGTACGTACGCATACATATTATCACTTGCTTAGTTTGAGAATCTAAATGTTGGATAAGTCAGCTCTCCTAATATTAGCCTTAACTTTTTCGAAATCCAGCTAAATCAGGGTGGTGCTAAACTCTTGCAATAAACAATTTGCTGGGAAGGTTCCTGAGTAAGTCTAAGAAACGTGACTGGGTTTAACTGGGATGTTTTTCGACTGTTCTAAAATGAACCCAGGTTAATTTAAGGAATATTACGAACATTTAGTGGGAAACAATACTATTTTTACTCGGTTATGTTACTACCAGAACTTATGCCCATTATCTTCACATCATATTCCAGAAACGTTTCTGTCCCTCCTTTTCTCCACCCTTTCTCCAGAAAATCTGCGAATGCAAATAAAGTTTAACAGATTTTTTTATTTTATTTTATTCAGTGGAATAATATTGAAATCATTTACACATTTATTTCTCTTTCTCGGATATTTATGATTTTCAATTTAAATGTTTACTGCCTCATGCATATTTTACACTGTGTTAACAGGCAGCATCTAAGCTTGTTATGTTTTCTAGTTGTGTGAAAAATAATTAACTCTAGATTTACACATAAATTATACTTTTGTGTATTTGTGACACTAAAAAAAAATTACATCAAGAAATTTAATAGTTTGTGCAGTTAAAATCGTCAAATGATGTAGGTTACATTTGGAAAACTTGTTTATGGAACAATAACATAAATATCATTAACTAAATAAAAAAATATTTATATACATATAGGTATTAATCTACGTACATATCTTTATATTAGTGATTATTTAGTGCCAAAACGCACTGGGACACCCGGTACTGATTTTCTGGAGAAATAAATTCCCTTCCATATTAAATTGGTCTCGAAAAAACATTAATTTGGTGTTTGGTCTTGGAATCGTGCGACTTCACCTCTGGACATGCAAGAAAACATGTCATGTGTATTTTATTTTGCGTCATTGTTGACATGTACTTCTAAAAAAAAGCTCAAACGATTTTTTCACAATTTTTTAATATTTTTTCCTCTGAACATAACTTCCAAAATACTTAAAATTAAATTTTTATTATTCAAAACTTTTCCTCTTCTGTGCATTCCTTACTTTTTAGCACTAATGTGTCTTGTATTGATTTTATCTTTTTCTTCACAGAATCTGGAAAGTTTTTAAAAGTATTTTTAAAACAAGTTGTATCAAAAACTGTATATTTAAAATTGCGTTTGATTTTTTTTCTTTGATGCAAAGTAAAGAAGAGAAATATTTTCCTTTTATTAAAAATCCATGAACTATTTTTATTTCTAAATTTTTTTAGGTAAAAAATACTTGTGAATATGCATATGAATATTTATAAAACTTGAGCTGTACTTTGAAAATGCGTAATTTTTAAAACTTTCATGCATGTAGTTTATTGTTTTATTACAAACCTTAAATATATAAAATAATTTTACTTTCTGAACCGATTCCGCTGGTTATATGAAAAAAAAAAAGAAATTAGAAATTATTTTTATAAAATTTAATTCACTCTTGTTCATTGAAACAAAATAGTAAAATGATGAAATATTAATAAATATCGATCGAAAAAAAAAAATTCTTATCTTAAAAGAAATGAACAATTATAAAGATATGTAACCATCATACAAAATTTTATTCCCAGCTAGGATTCACAAGCAGACTAGTTACAATTAATGAATAAAGGTGACATTATAAGTCCAATAGCATATATCATCCCCCCTTCGTAAACTTATTCCTGGTTCACACAAGGTATTTTAATACAGTAAAACCTCAATAGTTCAGACTAACAGGTGATCAAAATCATCGGAATCAATGAAAGTATGGATTAAACAAAATAACTTTTAAGTTATACCAAGCTACTGCACAAAACAGTAAAACTTGTGTCTTGAATTTAACTGAATAAAATATAGAACAGCAATAAAGAAAATTACAAAAATTTATTGAAAATTAATAAATAAAATACTTCCTACAAAATATGAGTACAATATTATACTAAATCACCTCTTTTAAAATATGTAAGGGAATGCGGGACAAAGTGAAACAGTAAAGTATTCTCACAGTTTTCTGCGCCACCTATCCATCAATCTTGGAACTAAATCCCTATACATCTCACTGATTAAAGTCAAAAATTGATATCCCTAAAGGTCAAGGAGACAAAAATCAAGTTATTTTCAAAATGTACAGCTCATATTGTAAAACTGTGTGGTTTATCAACATTATGTTTTGTTATTATAAAATAATGAAGGTCTTATAATTACTATTTTATGGGTTCATTGATATCTATTAACTTCCAATGCCGTATTTTTTCGGTTCATATAAAGCATGTTTTGATTTTTAATCTTAAAGGCAATTTGTCTAGAGCATTGGGAGGGGGGAGTGAAATAGCTCATTTCGTATACTTATTTATTTATTTTTTTTTTAAATCACTTACGTATTTTGTCCTTTAGTGATCGATTTACATTCCTTTACTTCTTGATTCATTTATTAATTCATTCATTTGTTTTCTTATTAGGTAACAACTTTATTCAATCATTTTTTTCTCATAGATTAATTAATTAAATTATGTATTCGCTCATTGTTTCTTTTTTACTCATTTATTCGTTCATTTACACCCATTTGACAAAAAATATTTTAAATAATAAAAAAGAAATTATTCCCTTGCAAAAACATTTTGTTTTTCCCTTTGCCGCATGGTTTTTTGGAGTTGAAAATTTTCCTTTTTGTTTCAAAGATACAAAGAAAAAAAACTGTCAAAAGTGAAAAATAACATTTAACCGTAAGTTGTATAACAAAATACATTATTCAATCTTTCTGTACAGTAATTTCCAAAACGCACTTTCAATTTGTTGATTTGAGGTAGGTAAGTAATCTTGATTATTTCACTTTGCCTGGTATTCCAGCATATCTTTCGAGATCAAGAGAAGTCCAGTTTAATAGGGTCCAAATTGATAAGAGTCTACTGTATTGTGATAATCAAATGCTTTTTTTTAACCTCGTATCAAATATGTATTTTTTTTCTTCTGAATAGCACTCATATTTTTGACTTTATCAAGTTTTGTTCTCTGGGAAATTTACTTGCATTAAGTTTTCGGATAGGGAAATTAAAGAATTTTTACTTGAAGAATTTTTTGCGATGTACTGCTGTTAAGCTTTAATTTTTACCAAAACGCTATTCTTAAATATTTTTTATCCCTCAAACCGTTTGAACTTTCGTCGTTTGTATACGTAAATCACTTCGACGCTCAACTCTCACCTAATGTGTTTCTTATTGATTCGGAATTTTTCGAATACCTTGGGAAATGTTTTCCCACATTATTTTGGATTTAAGATTCATGTCCTGACAGTATTTCGAATTTACTTTTGAAAGACAGATGTTATTTATATTAAAAGTTTAAAATTAAAGAAGCTGGTTTTTAGCCGATTTAATGCAATTTATTAGGTTGGTGCGTATGAAATGTCGGATTCTTAAGTGATTGTATAAAACTGCATATCTTTCTTCAAAAGCTGTTTATTCAATCATAGTATGCTCCATTCGCTTCAATACACTTCTCCTAACGAGATTTTAAAGCGTAGATGCCTGTCTTAAAAAAATTTTGGTATTTAGAATTAATAAACTCTGATATCGAGTTTTTTAGACTGTCTTTATTTTCATAGTGTTTGCCCCTTAAAAACAGCTCTAAATGCTTGAAAAAATGAAAATCGGTCGGCGAGAGATCCGGTGAATATGGTGGATGCTGCAAAACTTCATATTCCAGTTCGTTTAGTTTCGCAATTGTTTTGTGTGTCGGCAGAATTCATATCGGCAATTAACTCAAAAGAAATAACAAAAGGGAAGACCTTCGAGAAAACCTATTTTGCTGAAATGAGTCTCTGGCAATGGACAATACGACTATGAATGAGGATATGCCAAAGACAAAAGTATAACGAAAACAGGGAGACAAACGTCCGCATGTAAAGAGAATCCGACATTTCATACGCACAAACTTAATATTTTACATTTGTATTAAATGAGGTTAGTACATATGAAATATTTACCTTTTGGCATATTTTTTTTGCATAATAAGAATTTTACAACGATATCCCTTGATAATGAAACGTATATCAATACGTCTAGCAAAATACTATTGGAACTGCTACTTTAATCATATATAACTATCTATAAAACAGAAAATTTAAATATTCACACAAGACAAAAGCTGTTTAATTTTAAAACAGTGTTATAATCATACAAGATTTTGACTTAGCAAATGACAGATATGATAAAACAGAAGTCAAGAACGCCACATGCAGCATAAATACGATATATTCTTCATATACGCTAAGAAATATATGCTAAGAAATCTAAATCATGAAAATATTAAATTACTTTTATGCATTAAAATTATCTTCACGGCATTAAAACCCTAATATACTTAATGATAAACTGAGCTTGTTTCTATAAAAGCATAATAAATCATTCAATATCATTCCTATAATTGTTTTACAATGTGCACTTACATAGCTGATAGAAAAATATACTTTTATCATTTAACTTTTGATTTTATTGCTTTACTTTTAGGGCCCTGCTCCACATTGACGTAAAGTAGAAAAATAAAGCAGAAACGTAAAATGGATTACATAGTGTTCCTAAGGAAAGTACCCGGATTTTCGGTATCTGCCCTCTGTTTCGGTCGCGTTTTACGCTGATGTGGAACAGGGCCCTTACTCTTATTACTTTACTTTTACTTTTATTACTTCACTTTTACTTTTATTACTTTACGTTTACTTTTACTACTTTACTTTCACTTTGATTCTCTACTGTGAAGAAATTTCTTCCATTGACGTTATAAAGATCTACAGTAAGTGAGTGAATGTTTTTTGGAAATGCTCATTCGTGTGTATTTTTGCGCTGTTGACTAGTCCACTCCCTCAGCTAAATGTTTTAAATTTTTTTTCGAATCAATTTGGGACTGGACAACTAAAACTGACTTTCAACTAGAAAAACATAAACCATACCATGGATCAAAGGGGGACATGTGAGGAAAACAAAAAATGTCGTCTCACATTCTCAGTGCACATCATTGGCTTTGCATAACTTAGATAATACACCTCTGCGTTGATAAAATGAAAGTTTTTATTTCATCATTTAAAAATTATTTTCACACAGATAATAGTGGTTTGTTGGTAGCGCTACGACTTCAGTTATAATTGATACAACATCTCTGTTAGTTTGATAACCACAGCAAACCACAATGAACATTTTACAAAAACGTATTTTTACCTTATGAATCGAGATTTAATGGTTGCTCTTTGACGATTTTTAAAACTGATCCATCATTGATGTTAGCTTAATAATCAAATCATCAATGTATTAAAACTGAGAAATTTTGCCTGATGTGACAATAAGTGAGAGTCTGTCACAAGGGCAATAATACAAGAAATGTGGCTAGATATTTTTTTTTCTACAGCAAACGCGTCCCTGAATTTATTGTGTTGTTCTGTTTTTACTTGTGTTTATCTCAATTGTACACGTAAGAGATCTTCTAATGAGAGGCGAGTCAACTTAAATTCAGAATCTATATATAGCTTAGAGTAATTTTTTTAAAACCATGAAAAAAGTGTTGATAGCTAACCGGAAAAATAGTTAAATAGTCGAGGATAATAAAACAAAATTAAACAAAAAAAAATGTTTAAATATGAAAAAAAAAAAATAAGTAGAATTGTGAGCTTGTAATAGATATAATCTACATGATCTCCCTCTTCCTCCCCTATAAAAAAATTTAAAGAAGTTGTCCAGCTCTATCAAACTGCTTATTGTCGAAAGGTAAGAATCAAGTGACCCAGAAAACCCAATAAACATATTTTCCTTTTTAATTTGAAAATATTTAGAAAGACATGCGAGAACACGTAAAATTGGGTTAGCAGGATACGATAAATTAGCAAATTTTCTCCCTTTATTCATGAAAATAAAACTTATAAATGGTGAAACAATTGTGGCATTAGTTCTTCTATCTAATAATGAAATTTCCTTATTCATTTTTTGAAATTTTGCATACTTCCAAAAAACGTGAACTTCATACATAGTATAGGCTAAAGATTCTGGAAAATCTCGTTCTCGTTTTCCTTTAAAAAAAAAAGCATCAAAATTCAATTACTCCTTACATGACTCGGAAGTATGTCCCCCTATATATAGTTAAAAAGATGGATCTTTCTCCGATAGTTAAATGATGAGTGATGTAGTCGGAAATGACACAATGTCGGGTATCGACCGACCTTACAAGCAGAGTATTTTGAAATGGAAAAATTCGGATAAACGATAGTTGTTGTCTTGGTATTTTTCAATTACTGTCGAATAGAGAGCAGAAGAAAAAAAAAATAAAGTAACTGCGTATGTTTTCGAAAGTATAAATATTCCATGAGTTTCTGCTAGGCTGTATATCTTTAACTGTTTTCCAACAGACTTATTATTATTATTGCTAAGAGAACAGCAAAATAATAAGTATTATTATCAAATATTGGTTTTTAAGTAGTTTTGGATTACTTAAGTCAATAAATAATGACTTCAATAACATTTACTGTTTGCATAATTATTAGTAGTTTACCAGTTGGTGACTCAAACAATATAGGAAGGTTGTACAATCAAAACTTAAACTAGCGGCCGTTAATGAAAACAGTTAAACGTTATTCGTCTTTCACATTGCTAAAAAAATTAGTAAAGTTTAAGTTGCGGAAAGCAAAATGTAAATAAACGAGTATATATTGCTCGTTAAGAAATTTTATTCTATATCTTAAAAAATTCGCGACTCTTACGTATAATCGTTAATGCTCTTAACAAAATCAGAGTAGATCGGTAAAACTAAGAATCATTTTTAAATCCTTGCTTGTGTTAATTACTCGCATTTGATTTGTTGACAAACAGAAGATAAAAACAGAAGATGAAAATTTTAGCAACAGCTGCAGAATTTTTTTACCAGTGCCTATTTTTGGGTGAGTTCATTTGTGCATCACGTTCCATCTTAACTACAACATACTTTTTTGGGATAGAACTGATATAATAAACCAGAAAGAACTTTTGATTGCACCACACATCGAAACTCATGAACTATCAATCGATTCAATCCCTCATCATAATGTTAGTAACTATTTTGCAACAGAAAATCACTGCTAGGACGGAGGCTGATGCTCTAGATAGTTTAGTAAAAATAAATGACATAGCACTTAACGAGAATAAAATTTTCCACAAAATGAGTCAAAAAAAAAAAAAGTTTCTTGGAACAATAGTTTTGGTTTTTCAAAAGACAAGAGGTACGATCGTTGGCTGAAAATTGTTGTTTTTTGTAACTTTAACCTCTTTGAGGCACGTGTCAATATTATGCGATTAAGCTAAAACTTTGAAAAATATGTTTTCTAGCCTGCTGGCTCATTTGAGGGGAGTGCCGCCAACGAAATTCGTAAATTGATTTTTTGTGACCACCCTACTGCACCACCCACCGAAACTCATTAAGTACCAGTCGATTGAATCCCTCATTATGATGTTAGTAAATATTTTGCAACAGGAAATCACTACTGGTAGGTTCATTTTGTACTAAGGGGCGCCCATCTCCGGCAAGAGACTATAGACTCTTACCATTGCCATGGACTTAACCAAATGGTTGTGGGCTATCCGGAGACTGATGGTTGCTATGCGAGGTTGATACGAAATCAATAACCGATACTAGTAAAATATGTAACAATATTTGCAGAAACATAAGAGTCTCAAAATGGGTGCTGCAACGTGTTCTAAAAAGGAGATACGTGTAATATTTATCGTTTGCTGCATTATTTGCATTAACCCTACGCTGCATAGCGTTGCCAATTGGATACATGGACTATTTTTCCTTTTGACAAAGCATAGGGCAACTCAAGCATAAAAAGCAAGTATTAAATATCTTTAAAGCATATATAACCATCTATCCTCAAAATTAAATCTTTAAAAATGTTTTTCAATGTTTTCTTATTATTTTGAAAAATGTATATTGTTCTTTCAGAGAACAAAAATCATGCAGTGTAGGGTTAAAGTAATTTTTATTTCATTTCAGTTCCGTGACAACTCTTGGTTTATGTATGACCATTTTCGGACAATATGCATTAGTTTGCTCTATTCTAAGAAATATTTACATATGCAATAAATGACAAACATTACTCATGCACATTGAATAAATGAATTTTTCTTGAAGACCCCGTCTGATTTTTTTAAACTTTAAGGCATCAACTACTGTTAAGTGATAGCAATAAGCAGTTCTTGATTGCTCAATAAACAATTTCGGGAAAAGCAGCGCATGTGCTTTATTAGTTTTAGTATTTCTCTGTGATTGGTATTTTTAGACCACTTTTATTTAAGTACGTTTAGGTTTTTGTATTGTAAGCTTGTTCTGAATTTTAGTTTCACCATTTCTTAAAAATTTCAATAAACGCAGCTTTTGTGTTATGATTATTTTAAAAAAATCAAAATATCAACATAAAATAATGTTAAATCGATAACGTTCTTGTTTATTGATGTTTGTACTGCCGTATGTAAAACAGTGCCGCTCGGCAATTCTCGGCACTAATATGTTTTTCATTGATTTTCACTTTTTCCCTTGCACCATCGAAAGTGCAATATTTTGTCACATCATTTGAACAAGATTGATGGACAAAGTTTAGTTGAAAATGCAAGAGATAAATTTGAAAAATAAATCAAAAGTATTCTTCGATGTATTTTTTGGAATAAAATATATGTTTACAGAAGAGCGTGCGTTGAGAAGAATAAAAATATTTTTGTCATTGCATATTCAAAGACTTTAAATTCTCTGTGATTTTACTGAACTGAGTATATTTCTGCATTTGATTGATTTAAACGCACGTACAAACTTAATCGGGCATTTAACAGGAAATGAAGTACACTAAAAAATTTAGTAGGACGCTGTACAAAGAAATGGTACCCACTAGCTGTTTATAATGGATCGTGCGTCAAAGTATATGATAAATCGATATGCGAAATTAATCTTCTTTTACAAGAAATGAGGTCATTTTGCTTATAATCATCAGTATTTGATGATGCATTCATTTTTATACGAAACAGCAACAACACATATTAGTAATATCAAAAACTGCTGCTTAATTTAATGACTCATAATTAATATTATTGTACTAAACTGAAACTATAGTGATTATCTTCGATCTAGTGCGAAATGTACTAGAGTATGCGGAATATTTTTTGTTACAGACTTAAAAAATACAACAGCCTTTTTATGCATTCAATTATTTTTAGAGTTTGATCAACAGGATGATGCAATACACCGCCAACTCGGTTATTTCCACACTGTACAGTTATAAATATACATCCATTCACAATTATCAAAATACAAATTACGTATTGTAAGTTTATCTTAGTTTCACATTTTTAATTAATGTCTCTTAAAGCTTCAAGGGCAGACTTTCAATATTTTTTCTGGGTAAAATCTAACCATCAGCGGAAGAATTTAATGATATATGATAACAGCTAAAACCTTGAGAATGGAAAAAAAAATAGTAAAAAAAATCTCCCTATTTAAAATCTAACTTAAAATTGCAAAAAAAAAAAAAAAGGTGATTGTTTATTTTAATAGCTAAAAAATTGACAATGGTAAACTTAATTGGTTAACATTTTGTACTCGGTGATAAAATACACCCCAGAGAACCTTATACACGAGGGCTTAAACTTTAACCGTGGCAATGATTTATTTACTCTTGATACAAAGTGACATATACCATCAGTGTTTACTGGAATTGAATATAGTCACCAGCAATACGCATAAACCATTTCCAACGACTTGGAAGTCATAGAGGCTCACAGCAGCAACTGCTCTGTCGGTAGCCTGAATGGATTTGCCTTCTGCCGTAAAAATCACTGGACCACTTCCACGGCGAATTCCACGAGCTAATTCCTACGTCTTAGGAATAAAGTTACAAGTGACTCAAAGACTTAAGATTACTCAAAGTCACAAGTGACTTAACACCTAAAGAAAGGAAAACTTTCGTGCTTTTCCTGAGGTACAGTCATAGAAAAAAAAAACGAAACACTCTCTCGTATTCGAAGACTATTAACACTAGAGACACGTGTAATATGTTATTTTTTCAGGAATAATGTGTTCTATAAATTTCTATTGGTAAATTGTTGTTAAGGGGTCGTCTTCATATAAAAATCGGCATCAACTTTAAAATTTTCTATGAAAACCCCCCTTTTTTATCGCATATTTGTGATCAGCAACACCATTTAACTTTGTACACCAAATCGTTTTAAACTTGCTCCAGCCGTTGCTTCACAATTGAACTGAGAAAAAACGGTCCCGTAATGTTAAAAATATTTTTGGTACTTGGGCATATAATACCTAAACTACGATAGGTACGGCAAAGTTTGTTTTTTTATATCAAAGTATGAACCAACCCAACACTAAAAACGTCATTGACTTCCTCTCAGATAAAATTTTGAATTTTTTATGAATTTTGAAATTAATATTTGAAAAAATGATGATCTGGAACCATATAATATTTTGATGGAGAAACAATCTAGAAGGGGTTTCAAAGGAGAATCCAAAATGGGAGCTCAAAATATCCAGTAGTTTTTGAGATATGCTAAAGGAACCATTTTTAGGGACCATATACAACTATGCAAACTGAAACAATTACAGGGAATTTCTATGCAAAGAAAGAGGAATATGCTTATCCACCAGTTGCAGAACATGCTCAGCGTTTTTATATAGTATTTAGTTTTCAACAGTTATAATATGTTGAAAGCGAAACGCTAATAAAACTGCTGAGTATATTTTAAAACTGGTAGACAATCATATTTTTTTTGTCCATTAGTCAGAAGTCTGCATTCATGCAACATGTAGCAATTCAGAAAACTTTTTACGTGGACACTTGATTTTCATGGAAAACTGGTGTCTCGGAAGGTTATTTGGAATAATTTGTAAAGATTAGACGTTTTTTTAAATTCTGAGCCACGGTTTTAACATTTTTGCCAATCCTAATACAGTAGTTTATATAAATACAAGAGGTTACTTTTAAGTTGTAACCCTCTCCAAAAGGTGTGTGCTGCAACGGTTAGTGCGTAGCTAAAAATATGCATCCATCTTTGTTTAATTAAAAAGATAGAATGTTGCGTTTTTCCCTTGAACTCTACACAGTAGGGTTTTCTCTTCCAAATTTCAAAAAAATATTATAACTTTAACAAAACCCGAGAATTTTTAATTAATTACGAAAAGCAAACGTATTATTGCGAGTAGCTTTAGGTAATTTAATCGAAAAAATATGATTTGTCTACTCTTTGTAAATTTCGACCTTGAAAGTAGCCTTTTAAATGTGGTGGTGGTCCCTAAATCTTTGGTCGGTCATAACTTTTGTTCTACTGGTCCTAAAGTGATGCCGCTTGGTACCCAGCGTACTTTTGGCCCTCCGCACCTAATTATGTAACCAAATGTAGGGGTTCCCATTTGAAAATTCAGACTTTGAGTTCATTTCACTTTGTATATAGCCCCTTATCAAAATTTTACTCACATAGTTTTAAAGAAGACTTTAATCCATGTCAGAAGACACCTTTCTTTTGTTCTTGGCAAGTATAGCAGCCGAATAATTCAGAGTGTTTCGTTTTTTTTTTCTATGACTGTACATATGTTTAGTGGTCAGAGAAGTCTGACGGTTCAGGAGTTTGAAGGCTCTTGATTCGAATCTCAGCTGAGGCATGGACGGACGTACTTCCTCTCTCCTGTCCTTGTATTTTCTTTGTGTGAATGTGTTGTTGTGCCGTGAATGGCAGACTAACCGATAAAACTGGTCCTTATGCCATGTGGGTACTGGGGAAGACAACTTCACACCAAATGACGTAACAGTTCGAAAAGTGAGGCAGCGCACCCCAGACCTCCTTTAGAGGACAGGCTGACTTGTCCGACATTTTGGTTCCAAGACATTCTTGGGTCCAGGCTTGTTACAGGTATTTGAAACACATTAATATTATACCTGGTTTCTATGGCCTAAAATAACTTATGATTAGCTGGATAAAGCACCATATTAGGTAAATTTAAAAAGATAACCCATTTCTCGAATTTAAAAACAGTTTATTGGGAAATGTTTCATGAAATTGGGTCTATTTTCATATTGCACTTGTTTTAGGCCTGAGTTTATGAAATGTTTTTGGGTCAATCCATTTCAAATCACCCAATATGAATAAAATTTGTTGCTCAACATTTTCAATTTTCTTGATTCTTTTTTCATGGATTACCTATGGGTTGACATGAACAAAACTGCAATTAAAAAAATTTACATGCTATATTTTTTATTTGGCAGCCATTTCAAAATGGCGATTTGGCAAATTTGATAGAAAAACAGGGTTTGCGAAAAATTTTATTGCCAAGTCGTTTTTACGATATCAAAATAATTTAAAAACCAGTGTGTTCAGCATAAAATTACCTTTAAATACACCTTCTTTAAGTTTCCCTATCATGAAAAAAGTTGGTCAAAATTTTTCTTGAAAAACTAGAAAAAAACGTAGAAATCGGTAAGTTTTAAGACCATAAATTTCTATGAAGGAAAAGAGACTCAGCAATATTATTTTATTTCTGTGTTTGAGTACTCATAATACTAACAGCAGCATAAGTTTTAGTCTTTAGAATGAACTCCTTTTTTTTCTACGGGCCTACAAAAATGGCGGAAAACGCGAAAACGCCAATTTTCGTAGGACAATATCAGAAAAGGGACTGAATGAAAAAAAATTGAAAATTGTATAAAATGTTCTCAATACTAATAAGAATATCTCACAAAAAATTATGACTGAGACTCAACTGCGTTTTGAGTTATAGAACTGCGAATTTCAACAAAAACGCTACCTTTTTTTATACACTTGTGCAATGCTAAATTAGCAACTAAGGCTTAAAATTATCTTAACTGACAAAGTTAAATAATGCTGAAATCTATAACTTAACAATGCATTTTTAATTACATCTTTTTTTAAAAAATAATCGACAATAGTACTAGTCCAGTCGACGCTCGATATAACGACCATCTCCGTTCCACAGAAAATGGTCTTTGTATTGAGTGGTCGCTATAAGAGGTAGTTTACAAAAAATGAAAATACATCATAGATGTTCAGTGCTTTCATTAAAATTGGCGATTTTTTAAGGATTTCAACTAAGTACTCAAATTATTGTATTTTTTTCCATTAAAATTAAAATATTTATAAATGGAAAATACTACACCAAATATTAAACAGATTTTAAGTTAGAAAATCTAGGAACAAATATTTTGGCATATTTACAAACCATTTATTTTTTGAAGAAAAATATCAGAAATAGTTGTTTGTCTTTTTGGAAAACATAATTTTCTATTTCAGTTACACATGAAATATATTTAGCTCCTTCTTACGCCTTGCAAAAATTTTTTTAGAACTTGTTTCTCCTTCTTCATCTGAAGATGAGACATTAATTTCTTCCCTCCTCTATCAAAGTTGCACTTAGTACCGTAAAGTCGGGGTACTTGGACCCTAGGAGGATACTTGAGCCCATTACAGTAAAATGATAAAATCTAGGTTTGGTACTCACTGGTTGAAGACTTGTACGTAGTTCCTCGTTTCTCCGCGAGGTAGAAAAACTCTCCAACAGTCTCTAACGCTAGTACCAAATCCAGATTTTATCATTTTAATGTGGGCTCAAGTAACCATCTTGTGGGTCCAAGTAACCCGACTTTACGGTACTGAAGATTCCATACGCTTCATTCATAAACAACAGTCAAGGTTATTTTAAGTTAAAAATTTAGAAACATGTTCTATTTGAAAAAATGCTGGATATAGTGTCCGCTGAATTTGGTCGCTATATTGGATTAGTCAGTACGGAAAGATTGTAATAACGAAAGCAAATTAACATAGACTATATAGGGATGAAATTGGGGCTTTTCCCACTGGTCGTTATAATGGGAAGGTCTTTATAATGTGTGGTCGTTATAACGAACGTCGACTGTACTACCGTAAAATGAACTAACTCTTAACTGTTCAACTCTTAACTACTTGCCAGCTGTAATTTTGGTTAAAGAGTTGAACAAACATAATTCATTGCACAGTTTATCAGTTATATTGCGTGTTCTTCCAGAAAACGTTGTGAGTTCCAATGAAGTACCTAACTTTACGTACTATTTTCATTGCAGATACCCACGCGGTATCATTTTTTGACAGTTGAAAGGCAGTTTTTGGTCCAGAAGGATGAAAGAAATGCACCAAAATATTGTTAGCTTCACTTTCGTCTTCAACTATTCCCATCCACCACTTCTCATCGTATATCAGGCAAAAAAGTCATTATTTGGGAACGACGAAACATTTGTAAATAGTATTGAAGTCTGAAGATCAAAGCTCAAGTCTGTGGAAGTAACAAAGCACCTGATTTGGTTGTTATTTAAGGGAACATATCTATGATAACCTTGTATCTTTCACTGTTAAACAATATTCAAATCTTTCAGTCAGTGTGTTTTGCATTCGCTCAGTTACATCTGAAGAAACATACATATATGTTGTTTAACAGTGAAAGGTAAAAAGGTTATCACATATATGTTTCCTTAAATAACAATCAAATCAGGTGTTTTGTTACTTCTACACTCTTGAGCTTTGATGATCATTAGACTTTACTACTATTTAATACAAACGTGTCGTCATTCCCAAATAATGACTTTGTTGCCTGTATGTATGATGAGAAGTGGTGGATGGGGAAAAGTTGAAGACAAAAGTGAAGCTAACACTGATACTTTGGTGTATTTCTTTCATCCTTCTGGACCAAAAGCTGTCTTTCAACTGTCAAAAAATGATATTGTGAGGGTACCCGCAAGGAAAATAGTACGTAAAGTTACTTCATTGGAACTCACAACGTTTTCTGGAAGAACACACAACATAACTGATAAACCGTGCACTGAAATATCATGTTTGTTCAACTCTTTGACCAAAAATACAGCTGGCCAGTAGTTAAGAGTTGAACACAAAAGTTTATTTAAAAAAAGTTAATGTGTGTAATAGTTTATACTAGTGCATAAAACATATGAGTAAGTTCAAGAACGGTAGTTCATTTTACTGTAGTACTAGTACTACTGTCGATTATTTAAAAAAAAAAAAAGATGTAATTAAAAATGCATTGTTAAGTTATAGATTTCAGCATTATTTAACTTTATCAGTTAAGATAATTTTAAGCCTTAGTTGCTAATTTAGCATTGCACGAGTGTATAAAAAAGGTAGTGTTTTTGTTAAAATTCGCAGCTCTATAACTCAAAACGCAGTTGAGTCTCAGTCATAATTTTTTTTTTGTGAGATATTCTTATTAGTATTGATAACATTTTATACAATTTTCAATTTTTTTCATTCAGTTCCTTTTCAGATATTGACTTACAAAAATTGGCATTTTCACGTTTTCCGGCATTTTTGAAGACCCGTAGGAAAAATAGGAGTTCATTTTAAAGATTAAAACTTATGCTGTTGATAGTATTATGAGTACTCAAACACAGAAGTAAAATAATATTGCTGAGTCTCTTTTCCTTCATAAAAATTTATAGTCTTAAAACTGACCGATTTCTACGTTTTTTTCCTAGTTTTTCGAGAAAAATTTTGACCAACTTTCTTACATAATAGGGAAATTTAAAGAAGGTGTATTTAAAGGTAATTTTATGCTGAACGCACTGGTTTTTAAATTATTTTGATATCTTTAAAAACAACTTGGTAATAAAATTTTTCGCAAACCCTGTTTTTCTATCAAATTTGCCAAATCGCCATTTTGAAATGGCTGCCAAATAAAAAATATAGCATGTGAATTTTTTTCAATTGCAGTTTTGTTCATGTCTACCCATAGGTAATCCATGATAAAAGAATCAGGAAAATTAAAAATGTTGAGCAACACTGACTGGGTGATTTGAAATGGATTGACCCTTTTGTCATATTGACAAAAATAGTCAAATATCATCTATGCAGCTACAATGCAAGCTTAGCTTCCACTTTTCTTCAATGTGATTTGAGTACAGATACCAGTGGTTCCACGCCCACCGTTCTGGAACCAAAATGTTGGATAAGTCAGCTCCCCTCTTATAGGGGTGCCTTAGCGCACCCCAAATTGCCAGCCTAGCTGGCATAGCACAACAACAACTGCTGCTCCTGAAATTCCTGCGGCCGTAGACAGCTCCATCCGAATTATTGACAGACCATGCGCTATTGCAGATTGTGGGGTCTATATTAAAGCACAGAAAACTTTAGTGGCACTGTTGAATAGGGTGAAAATAAGTAGTTTGCCCTATTAAACTTTCAAACCTCATATATTCATTTCGTGGACCAGAGTTTCGAGGGACAAACCTTATGGCATTCCCACTATACGTCTTTCTCTAAGTAATGGTATCTCTAATGCTCACGAAGGAATCATTTTAAATTATGTGACAAATCTAGAGCACATTTGTTTGCTTCCTTCAAAGTAATCCCATAAGTTATAAGATGATTTTACACTGACATTAATAATTTTTAAGACATTATTCGAAACTCTTTACCGATTATCCTTTGACAGATTGCGAGAAAAGTCATTCTATCCCTAAAGAATTTTGCTTGGCATTCCTTAATTTCATTGCGAAATAGTTGCATTTGGGAAATTAAATTGAAAAGGCTAACAGACGCTAAAATTGGATTCCTTATATATTTATTGTTAACTAACGTTTAACTATATAGCTAACTATTCATGTCCATTTGTATCTCAAGTTTAATATCTAAAATATTTATCATGTATTCTGAACGGTATTTTTTACACAATAAACTTTTTATTGAATAACTGCAATCAGCCACCCAAAACATAGTTTTTTTTTTTTTTTTTTGAATCTTACATAGACAATGCTGCTTAAGTAGCCCAAATACCCCATGTACATGAAACTGCAAGAAAAGTAACAAAATGTCAGTGGTTACTTCCGGGTAACATTTCAGAGTTTTACGGAATTTTATCAGTTTTCTGTGAAAACCAGTAAATTTTTCAAAAAACGATAGCCAATTCCACCCCGTGATGGAAAACACTTTTTTGGCACCAGTGAAAAAAAAAAAAAAAAAAAAAGCTTACCTAGTAGGTGCTTCGCCTACAGTTCAATTACTGCCCGTCCGGGTTGACTGCGCCGTAACAAAGGCGGAGTGCAGGGTATTGTAACTTTGTAGGAGTTACTTGCTATTGTGGTCTTAGTTGTGGCCCTATTTGCTTTTGGAGCTTTCCTGCTAAATCGAGACGATGCCAAGCTCTTACTGTAAACATAAGTCAGGTTTCTCACTTATTCCAGAAACATGACTAGCTTTAATTAGGAGCTATTCTGAATTCTTCGGCAAAAATACGGGACAATTTCAGAATAGTTACTGACTTTAAGAGGCAAACTTTTCTGTTTCTCTTTTTCTTTTTTTTAGTTATGTTACCGGCATAAATTGGGCACATTAGCTGGCCTTTATTTTCCAGGAATATGAAAAAAAAAAATTAAAAAAAAAAAAAACTTTAGAATTCAGTGATAGCCAGCCTTTTTTTAGCCGAGATCAACAACTTATATTAGGTTGAATCTTGCGAGCCAAACACATAAAATACATAAATATACTATATAATGACAATTTTTCTAGATACCAAAGGGAAAAATCTATCAATGGACCTTTGTTATTGCTACTAGATGCTTAATTTATTTAAGTGAATTTTGTAACATTTTTAGAAACTAATTTTGGAATTCACGGCTCCAACTTTATTACATTTTGATTGTTTGTCTTCATCAAAGAAATTCAAAGAGAAAAAAAATGAAGTTCAGCAGGTGTGAAGCGTGTTGGACGATTTCGTATTTATTTTGGAAAGTTCTAGAACGTGTTTTTTTCATCATACCATTTTACAAAAAGGTACACACTGTTTAGTTTTCTATAGCTCGAAATTGAACACCACTGATTTATAGCTTAAAAACAAATCACGTCTGTTAAAAAACAAAAAATTGCTTTCTAAATTAAAACTCTCTTAAATTGTTGGAAAATATAAAATTGCTAGATTTTTGTGATACATCTTTCTAAATAGACCAGTATTTTGTAATACTTACAAACACATTTTAAGAAATATTTAAGGCTACAGTGGACACAATTTTTTTTCAAATCATTAACCTATATGTCTAAAACTTTGTGTGCTTGTATAATTGTATATTTACTATATCTAAAAGAATTTTTAAAAAAATGGTACAAAAACAATGAATGTTTTTTTTTTTTTTTGAAATTTAAAATTTAAAATTTTTAAACAATATTTCAAAATGCTCCATCGTCACAATTTTTTTTCAAACATTGAATTTCCTCTTAATTTCCAATCATTAGGCATGATTTTATAAATATATGCATTACATGCAATGTTTTATGCGATAGTTTATAAAAGATGGCTGAAAATGAAAGTTTATATACATTTTTCAGCTGAAAATTGTCATTTTCAATTATTTATAAACTATCTCATAAAATATCACATGTAATGCATAGATGCATGCAATCACGCCTAATGATTGGAAATTAAGTGGAAATTCAAAGTTTGAAAAAAAAAATTGTGACGCATGGATCATTTTGAAATTGCAATAATTTTCTTTTCTAATTTTAAACTTCAAGAAAAGTATTCATTGTTTTTGCACCATTTTTAAATGCTTTTAGATGTAGTAAATATAAAATAGTACAAGCACTCAAAGTTTTAGACATATAGATCAATAATTGGAAAAAAAATAATTTTTTTTTGTCCACTGTAGCCTTAAAGAAGCAATATAAAATCTAATATGATTCTTCTAATCTAATATGTGTTACTTGGAATCTGCTTTTTAGAAAAGTAAATTCAAAAATTAAAATGTATTTTTTACTAGTATGTCTCAAGTTGCGAGAAAGTGAATCAATTAATACTGGTAAATCAATAGCTTCCATAAATGTCAACTCTCATCAAAGCTTTACTCACATTCAATGCCTATTATTTAATGGCAGTAAACTTGATGGAAATCCCTTAATTTGTTTCCGTTTATACTAAGTTGACATCCATCGCATTAGATAAAGGAATATTTTGAAATTTCTGACATAATTCCTATGAGATTGATGAATTTCTAAATGTCTAAGCTATTATCCTTTCGATAATTATCGAGCACTTTCTTTACAATTGATGCAAGAATTACTTTTTGTAGTAAACATTTGTTTTATATTAAGTGATTAATTGGTTTGAATTCAATTATTACTTATATAATTTTACTGGTGGCAGCACTAAACAGCGATACTTGTTCTTTTAATTGTCAAATGATTTAATTTCGATTGTTTGTTATTTGATTATTTTTTAAAACTTCTTCCAAAAGTATTATGATAGGTTGTAACAATTAATTACATTTTTAGAAGAACAGTTCTTCGTGCATTGTCATTTACTGTCCTAATTTCTTCCAGCCGCATGTCTGGAAAAAACAAGAACATTTACCACAATTAATCGGCAACTTTCCTGAAATTAACCATTAATCATTCTGAAGTATTCAGAAATAATCCTAAAGATATCTATGCTTCTTTTTGAAATCAGAAACTTTTGGAAGAAGCTTATGTTTTATAACAAAGCTCTTAGAAGCAAATATTGCAAAAAGAAAAAAAAAAAAAAATATATATATATATATAAACAATCAGGACACGCATCAATCGAACTAAAGGCGAAATACTAAATACAAACGCTCTGTATAATTTTACATTGGTATTAAAAAATATTTTTCACGGTAGTGAAAACTCTAGCTTTATGAAAGTTGTAACGATTTAGGAAATTATTTCGCAAAGATACTTGATTTTCTTAGGAAACTAGTGTATACAAGTGAAATTCTGCAATGTTTCACGGAAATAATATGTGATGTTTCGGAATACGCTTGTAGTGAATTCTCAAGTTTGTACTTTAGAAATTTTATTTTTACTTTTAAAAAAGTATTTTTTCCTAAAAATGTTGTGAATTACACTTCCGGAAATAAGGAAATCTACTTTTAATTTATTCGGTGAATGCTATATGGCAAATAGCTATACGAGCCAAAATTGTATTGTAAAGGCTTTTGATGCACATTAATAGTATATATATGTAAATTAGCTATACATACTTAACATATTCCCCATTTCTATGTTCGTTTAAATAGAATCCACTCTTCCAGATTTATTAGTGAACATCAAACCAGAAAAAAGCCCTTCAAGTTTTTATACACATTTTAAAAAATAGACACAGTTGTGTGACTAGATTACAACTCACTTTGACCTGCAGCATAGTTTTAAAATTTCATACATGTAACGCATCATTTCCACTACATAACGTATTACCACTAAAAATGTCAATTCTAACAAAGACTCGCAAAAGAAAAAGCGCTAGAGAATTACGTAATTTTGGACTTAATACAAAATTTAAAAGGATTCCGTAGTTCATGCCCGGGCACTTCAAATGCGTAGCGTGTTGAACCATCATCAGATTATCATTAGAAGTGCGCAACTTACAGTCTTCAGCATTTCTACACTGACAGTAATTTTTGAGTTCAAAAAGTTTTCTTTTTGCCCTCTGAATGAATGCATTCGAGACCTAATTAAATACAGCTCTATAAAAAGAAAAACGCTAAAGTTTAACCGTGTTTTCTTGAACTTATGTAGATGATGTTTGTTTACGGCAACGAAATGGTTTTTAAAGCTGAAAAAAAATACAACCCATATGATAATGTAGGCTGTTTCAAGGACAGAAAAATGCACTTATTTTATTCTGAGAAATTTTTCGTGTTATTTAAGATTGTAAAAGCTTGTCAGGTCGTAGTTCCCAGATCTAGCATTGGGGTGTTTCCTTCGGTCAAAAGTACTACTTTTTGTCAGAGATATTGATAGAAAAAGCAAAAAAAATAACATGGGGCCAGGAAAAATCCTTACCTTTTCCCAACAGTTAATTTTAGTACTCGTTTCTAACAGTAATTCTTTAAAATGTTCGATTTCTGGAACAAAACGAGGTCTCTCATAACGACGCAAAGGAAGAAACTATGCTATAAAACAGGGCTGATGCATCAGACATTTTTTATATCTGGTAACCCTAACTCTGCAACAATGAAAAATCCGACCTGAAATGCCAGCTCTTTTTTAGTAACTGTACCGGGACCAAAGTAATCACTTGAGCAACAAAAGTTAAACAGCGACTGAGCATATTTTAAGAATATTTTTAACAAAAAAGGAAAATAAGTAAAAATTAAGAAAAAAAAAACCTTTATCCCCCTGATTTCAACTATGCTGTTTTAGAAAAAATATTTCTTTTTAATGGGAAATTTCTTTCTTTCTGTTTTTTTTTTTTTTTTTTTGATAAAGAACCAGCTTTAAGTTAGGCTCTAAATTGTATTAAAAAGGCTTAGCTGATTGTCTATGAACTAAAAATGTTAACATATTTATGAAACGAAATTTACAGAAAAAAAATACAATTACTACTCACTAAACGCTGCCAACTGAAATGTTAGAATGAGTTCAAAAGAAAAGTATACGTTCAAAATACGTCCAGAAAATGAAAATAAAAGTACAAGCCCAGCAAAAAATGTTGAATGCAAACTATATACATTAGAAATGTATTTCCACTGTCAAAATGCCAACAGACAATGTATCGTTATTGCCTACTGTATGTCAGAGCCCTTTATCAATTTTTAAGACAGGAAAAAGTTTCATATCAGCCTAAGTTATGTCGTTGGAAATCAGATAACTTGAACATAATCTATTCGCATGTGTTATAAAAAGAACAAGACAAGAGAAAGTTTGATGAGATGGCAAAAATTAAATTAAGGAAATGTGTTTTTGTTCAAAGTAAAGTGGTAAAAACCAAACTATGTAAGCAAGAGAAGCAAAAAAAAGAAGAAGAAGAAGAAGAAAAAAATGCCCAAAAAAGAGAGTAATAAATACGAATCACATTCTAATACAAGCAAACCTATTATTTGGTGTGAGATATAGGGCCATTTCACGAAAACGCCATCATCTTATTCCGCACGTGACAATCATATAAAAAAAGTATTGATTTAAAAGGGTAATGAACGTTATTTTGTTTTTTGAGAAACCACAGACCGGTGTTTTTTTAGGCAAAAACTTCGTTCATTAGCTTTCAAAATTAGTACTTTTAATGAAATACATGATAGTCATGTGCGGGAAAATATGGCGGCGTTTTCATACAATGACCTTATACCGAAAGAAAGGTTATATGGTCCAAAGACTGCAGTTTCGTCCTTAATCTGGTCTCATCAGTCTGGAGTAGACAGTAACTGAGCTGCGGGCGTACATTATCTCATAGGAGATTCTAGGACGAAACTACCCCCAGTAGCATCAACTCATCGGATTTTGCTCTGCCGATTATCGAACTCCTCGTAAACTGATCCCGTAATGTACGTTCCGATCAGTATCCGAGCACGGTTTTCGAGGAGCTACTTTTCATCGTAAAGCGATATCCTTCCAATAAACTTTCCCGACGAAACTAAGCCGAGCTATATTCCATCGGAAAACAATATCCTTCCGATCAAGTTTCCCGATGAAATTCATCGGCACGGGACTATTCTGCTCGTAAATTGCTCCAAATCTCATCGTATTTCGAGCAAAACTCACCGGATTTTGCTGCTCGGGTTCTGTTTGGCCGATGAGACATATTGGATCATCTGCCGATGAGAATTTCATCGGGGTTCGATGAATGGCCGATCATCGGCCGATGAGATGCTGCTAGGGACTGTCGCTGAACGACATAAGACGGCTGTTGGTATATTGCACTTTAACCTTTGATTAGGGGCAGAAACTGTTAAAAATGTATACTGCAAAATCATAACAACTCAAGGCGAGATTCGATGCAATTGCTTCGAATATTAAGCGCATATAGATTGCCGGACGGCAACTCCAATCACGATCCGGCCGATTAGCAATTTGTTTAAGTGAAAACTTAAGTTTATACAATTAAGAGTGTTCCCCAAACTATTAAGAACTCTTAAAACACTGAATCATAAAGATTATATTTTGAGTGTTTCTGTTTTTCATCTTTCGAGTTACATATTGGTTACTAAGTTATTATTTTCAGAGATCGGTTAAGGAACTATTTTATGATTTCATAGTCAAATGATTTTCCCTTCAATTTTAGTTCAAGTTTTCACTTATATCGGCACTCTCGGAGTACCTATTTTCTTTTTGTTTTTTTAAATATTAAGTGTCAAAAATTCAATGTAAAAAAAACAACATGCGCGTTCAATATATTTCCAAAATTAACAGATCGCAAAACACAATCACATTTGAAAACAAAACACATTTTTTTTTAAATGGCATAAAATAACCTTTTTCTTTTTGTTTTTTACTACAGTGTTTAAAAAAATGAATCACTCTTTGTTTAAAATGTAATGATTTCATTAAACTCAATATACACTGAAGTGACAAAAGTCATGGGATAGCAATATGCAAATTTTCAGATGGCAGTAGCATCGCATAGAACAGGTATAAATGCGCAGTGCTTTTACAGAGCTTTCATTTCTGTTCAAGTTATTCATGTGAAGAGGTTTTAACGTGATGATGACCGCACGGCGTGAATTAACAGACTTTGAACGCGGAATGTTAGTTGGAGCTAGACGCATGGGTCATGCCATTTCGGAAATCGTTAGAGAATTCAACATTCCCAGATCCACTGTGTCAAGAGTGTGCCGAGAGTATGAAATTTCAGGCATAACATCCCACCATGGACAGCGCAGTGGTCGACCGCCTGCACTTAAAGATCGAGACCGGCGACGTCTGCAAAGAGTCGTAAATTCTAACAGACAAGCAACACTGCGTCAAATCACCGTAGAAATCAATGTGGGACGTACAATGGACGTGTCTGCTAGAACTGTGCGGAGAAATTTGGATTTCTTGGGCTATTCCAGCAGAAGACCGACTCGAGTGCCTTTACTGACAGAACGACATCGCTTGCAGCGACTCTCGTGGGCACGTGAGCATATCGGTTGGTCCCTAGATGAATGGAAAACCGTGGCCTGGTCCGATGAGTCACGATTTCAGCTGGTAAGAGCCGATGGTAGGGTTCGAGTGTGGCGCAGACCCCACGAAGCCATGGACCCAAACTGTCAGCAAGGCACTGTTCAAGCTGGTGGTGGCTCCGTAATGGTGTGGGCTGTTTTTTCATGGCATGGACTTGGTCCTCTAGTGCGACTGGACCGAACATTGACCGGAAATGCTTATGTGCAGCTACTTGGAGATCACTTGCAGCCATTCATGGACTTCATGTACCCAAACAACGATGGGATTTTTATGGATGACAATGCGCCATGTCACCGGGCCACAACTGTTCGCAATTGGTTTGAAGAAAATTCTGGACAATTCCAACGAATGATTTGGCCACCTAGATCGCCCGACATGAATCCCATTGAGCATTTATGGGACACCATCGAGAGGTCTGTTCGTGTCCTAAATCCTGCCCCATCAACGCTTTCACAATTATGGACGTCTATCGATACAGCATGGCTCAATATTCCTGCAGAAGACTTCCAACGACTTGTTGAGTCCATGCCACGTCGAGTTGTTGCACTTCGCCGGGCAAAAGGAGGGCCGACACGATATTAAGAGGTATCCCATGACTTTTGTCACTTCAGTGTAAATTACTTTACTATGTCAGCCTTTATAAAACTTTGCTCAGAACCAACAAGCTATGTATTTAATTGCACAATCTTGTTAGAAATTCCTTAATTTGTTTGAGATTAATCAGTGACTTCCGCAGAGATATTAATCAATGTAATCCCTTGACATTTTCAGATTAGATTACGAAAGGTTTTAGTGAAATTTTGAAATATTCATTGCATTTTAGTTTCTCCTTTTTTTTGCGTCAAATTGTAGAAGAAATGAACACTTTACGCTTACTATACAAAAGCTGATTATTTTTAAAAGCCTTAGATTGCGTCGGGCTAAATAATAATTCATTTTTTTAAGTAAAAGAATGATTAATACTTTGAAATTAGTATTCTTAATTGAAAATCATTGCACTCATATATGCAAAGATATACAAAACCCACAGAACTGAAACAACAATGTATAGTTCAATGTTATGTTGAACTCTTTATAACCCCGACGCAACAAGGAAGAAAGTTATAAGATTGTGTATGATACAGTATCAACAGGATCAACAGTATACAATTTTTGAACAATTCCATTGAATTCATCTGGTAAGTCCCTAATCAATTGAAAACATATGTATAAATCATCTATCTTGTGATTACTTTCATTACAACGAGTAGCAGATTGCTTTACTCTCCTAATAAACATTCCTATGTTTTCAGATTCTGAATCAAATTTAATACGAAAAAATTCGTCTAAATTTCTCACCAGTCTTGCTCGGGATTGCATGTCGAAATTGTCCTTGAGAACTTTCCATGCCTCACTTGAATTTTCTGTATCGTCGATGAGTTCTTGATAACGTTCGTCCAGACAGCTATATAACAAGGAATACGCCTTTTCGTCCAGCCGTTGAAATTTTGTAGATTCCTTCACGTCTGCAGTCTTTTCATCTGGTTTCACTGCATCTCCAGTGACGATTTGCCAGCTACCGAGTCCCAGGAATGCCGCTCGCATCTTGGCTGCCCAGCGTCTGTAGTTTTGGCCGTCGAATTTTTCAACATTCACCCGGACGTCTTCTATGCCTCCATTGAACTCAGCCATCTTTTTCATGGACAAAACAGCAGTCCAAAGGATCTCGAAATGTCGACTATTTTCTTTACAGTAATTTTACTTTCGTCTCTGCTCAAAATAACTTAATGCGTGGCAAAGGCCCATGACCTCTGGTAGTTTGCAGAGGCAGCATGAGCAAGAGACATAGTAAAAAAAATAGTTTTATTTATACTATTTACATCATAAATTAAAAAGAGCTCTCTGAGCTTTTCAAACAGGCATTAACAATCGCCGGCCATTGAAATATCACATTGAAAAAATCTCGAAAAGAAACGAATCTATAGTCCATTATATAGCAAAAATAAACATCAACGCCACCTAGGCAAATTTACATAACCGATATTTAACCGACATCGTTTCCTTTCAGTTCGAATCCTCTCATGTACGTCTGTGTATCTATCTGTGACGCTAAAACTAATAAATGAATGGACCGATTTTGATTACTCTTTTGTTTTCTTTTTTTTTTATTAGAAAGAAGAGTTTTCTTGACTTTTTTTAACTAGATCTCAGCTTCGTATTAAACGATTAGATATAGTTTATAAAACAATAGGGTAATCTTATTAAGAAGGGAAATATATATATTTATGTTGAATGGCAATGCAATTTTCACGTGTTTTTCAATAGAAAAAGAAACAATGGCATGCAATAAAAAACTACAATTAGTTCAAATAAGCAGTGTACATAATACAAATACAAATTTTGTTGCAGTAACATTTCTTCTTCTTAAGTTGTGTTAATTTTGTTGTTTATAGTTTAATTTTTGAGATGCATGATACATAATGTCTGTTATCGCTTCGTTGTTCGATTATTTTTCTGTGTCATACATTCAAATATTGCTGCAAACTTATGTCAACAACTTTCATATGCAAAATTGAAATCGTGCAGTATTTCTTCAATAACAAAGAAAACAAATAAAGAAAGAAAGAAGAGAAAAGAAAAAAAAATGAAGGAAATCAAGAATCAACTGACGTAAACGTTTCTCAATGAGTTTGCAAATTTTTGCCATTATCTAATATCAAAGCGACACATTTTCGTACAGAAATAGCTGTTAGCAGTCTTTCATGGAACCCGTTTTCAAAGGCGTGCAAGCAAGCCCACCTTGTTTTCTACGGCTGTCAAACGTAGAAACTCTGAGTCGCATTTCTGTCACTGTGACTTAGGTACACGAATCGCTCGAGATATTGGATTTGTCAAAAGCATTAAACTGAAGCAAATAGTTGACGAAAAAAGCCTGTTTTGTGCTGATACCTAGATTTATAAAAGAAATAGCAGTTTGGGAGTTGGTATTATTTCAAATGGTTTCGAATCATATCTTAAAGCGTAAACAATGTTTGATAAATCCGATTATAATAGTTCTCAGAAAATTAATGTTGTTTGAAATACTTTCTCAATCTTTTTGGACATTTACTCCAGCTAATTTTCGAAACCACATTTATTGAGTAAAGTTCAATAAGTTAAATCAATTTCGCTTCACATTTTTATTATTTTTCTTCAGCTTGACAATGTTTTCTTTATTTTAATCAAAAACAACTGGAATTTAACTATACACTACGCAGCAAAAATAATCTCAAAATGCTTCTGACATTGTTCTTGCTGATTTTGATGTAAAACGACAACTTGAACCCAAATAGGACCAGTTTTTTAGCCTAATAGTTTTCCAGCCTAGTTTTCCTTCCTAAATACTGTAATAAATGAGGGGCTGCCGTGCGTTTCCAGAAAAATAAATATACATTAATACTTTATTATTATAAGAATATTCACTTTTTATCCCTGTAAATGAACCTAGAATTAAAAAATATATATATTGGAAGTGTCTTTACTGAAGATCTGCAATGCAGCTAGCATAACATATGATGCTTCCAATCATTTTTTAAAAGTTATTTTAGAAAAGAATATTTTTTCAGTATATAGGGTTCATAAGAGTGAAGCCGATATTCTAGTTATATACCAAAAAACGAAGCAAAAACTTAAAATACTACCAGCGGGTTAAGTTTAAGCATATGTTTTTAGAGAAAGAAAAGATGTTTATTTGTCATGAAGTGTAAGTTTTTATGTCTATCTAGAGAAGCGTTTAATAAAGTGCTCCGCAAAACCCTAGCACCAGTTTCTTCCCCAAGTTTCTCTACATAGAAGAAAGCAATTATGACAAAGGAAATGATTAAAATTTGATTTACAGATGACTAATGTGTTGTGGTTCAGTCATTAACAAGAATTGGGTTATTTGAAGTAACGTGAAGCACAAAGAATTCCGCTGTATAAAACGTTTTGAGCCCCCGTTGCTCAACGACCTCAAAACGCAAATAAAATTGTATACATATAGAAGCACAAAGTCCAGAGCATATGACAATCTTAATAATCATTTCTGAACAGACACTTTCTAAAGTTACTTTTATAGTTAGGGTCATTCCATAGAAATGTCCACCTTAGCCGAAGAAAAGAAAATGCAAAAGTGAAAAAAGTATCATAAATAAATAAATAAATAAATAAATAAATACATAAATAAATAAAAATCATACAACATAAGAAGTTAAAAAACATTGAAAAAGTATTGTAATTATCACTGAGATTAGAAATAATAAATAGTTTGTAGTGTGTTTACTGCTTGTTATTCGATGGTTACGTTAGTCTCGTTACGTTAGTCATACTTCATCTTGAGTAAAAGTGACACTTAAGACTAAAAAAATTAAGGTTTAATAAATGAGTTTTATGTTTTTAAAAGCCAACTTTACACATTTTTCAAATATATCATTCAATTTTGAACACTTGCTCAACTTTGAGAAATTTTTGCCTCACAACACGAGCATCAATTTTCAGGGTTGCAAAAATGTTACGTTAATCACGTTGCTATTTTGGTTGAAAAAATACCAACTGTCAGTAATTTTGTTTTAAATTCTTAGCAGAAATGATACATAGGTACCATGTACATTGTAAATCCATCAGCATAACCAAAGAAATATTTTTTATCCTTTAAGTTACAAGTAAAAACAGTTACAAAATCAGCTCTGAATGTTACGTTAGTCACTATGGAATGACCTTACTTTAATTTTTAAAGAATTTTCAGTACCTTATCTATTGATTGTGTAATCGAAAAACCAAGTACGGAACGGTGCATTTATTTTGCATTGTAAGAAATTTTTAGTACAAACTGAAACATTAGATCGCTAAATTATTTCCATAATTTTACTTATTTACACAATCAGTAAGAGCATTTCTAGCATGAACAAGACTGTCCAATAAAACTAGCTCATAGTGTCGTGTATTTATTTTGTTTACAAATTTGGATGGCAACGCCATAAGTAATTCATTAAAAAGCACTTTTTATAGTTCTTTAACACGCAAATCATATTTTTTCCTTGAACCTTTTGTGCTCCAGAAATTGGAGAAATATTGCTTCCTATGTACAGCCACCGTGTCTCTAAAAATTTCGTGGCTTTCATAAATATTCTCATTCAATCAAATAAATAAGTAAAAACTGACAAGGCCGAAATCTGTGGCACGAAATGAAATGGAAAATTATTACTTTTCCAGTCAAATACTATATTTAAAACCGTAAACATTATTCTACGTATAGCTAGTCAGGCCCGTCCTTTTAAAGAACAGAAGGGAGGAATTGCGCCCCCGGGCTTTTACGAGTTTAATGATCTTTCATGCCAATACATTTTGTTTCTGTAGTTTTTGGTCGGTACGTTTCCATAATATTTACATCACTCAGCTAGGGGACTTGTTTTTTTTTTTTATTTATTTATTTATTTTTTTTTTTATTTTCTATCTTGGTGAGCATTGAAAAATTATGTTTACCTCGTCCAAATGTTTGATCCTCCCTGTCGAATTTCACATTTTAATTTAACTTTTATTGTTTTTCTGTTAAGTTTTTTAATAAGTTATTAGGACATAAAAATCTGGTTTGCAAAGTTATTACAGTGAACTCTCACTTATGCACCGCCTCACTTATAAAATTCAAAATTTCACTTGTGCGCCGATTCTTTTCTTACCACGTGCAAAAACTATTTTTTTCTGTGAAAAAATGAGCGTGTTTCTTCGTTTTCTTCTTTGATATTTTTCGTTTGTTGCTCTCGGAAAGCATTCTTTCAGCATGAATTGAGTTTCGAAACTCTTATCTGTTTAGCACCCTTTGTTGACAACCCGTGTATGCAAGGAAGAAATTCATACCTTTCAGCTCCGTAAATGTTTGTTTTGTGACAACCTTTAATCCATTTATGCCCAGTGTCCTGAAAACGGGACGCTTGTTAGTTACGGCATACAAAAACCTGTAATGGGTATATCATTTTACTAAAGCTGTTTTTCACGAGTTAAATAGTCCTTCTTCTTGAAAAAACCAGTTAGAGCCACTAGTTGGACTTCAGAGTTTATTTATTGACTGCAATTTTCAGACAAATCAGTTAAGCAACGATCCAGCATGGGTAGCCACAGAAAGTAAGTTTTTTTGTGACCTTTTTTTTTTCATGAAATCAAACTATTTTAAAATGATTTGCTTAAAATTGAGCACAGATTCCTTCTGTAATGTTACTTTGCAAAAGTAAAGTCAAGTAAGGTCGAATTTTGCTCACATATCTGCAAAATATCCCATAAGCAGGACCCTAAATAACAATAAATATGGCAACGACGACCTATTTTAAGCCTAAAATGCATGTAAACCATTCCAAGTAAGAGTTCTAAGCAGATAAAAATTGAAAAAAATTGTTAAAAAAAACTTGTGCATAAATGAGTTAAAGTAATCGGAATGGAGGAGATGCTGGCAACTCTCCCTTGAGATTTCAACCCCTTAAGGTTTTTTTTTTAATTTGTGGTTTAAGCATTTCACCTTTCGATTGTGCTTCATTAAGGACTTGTCTGTCAACCAAATAGTAAAAAGGCGAAATTGTTCTGTGTGAGAAAGTGAATGGTTTAAAGAAATTTGAAGAAATCCTTTCAACGACTAGAAAAAGATCTAGTTTTGAAATTCTGGATTTGGCTTTCAGAGGAATTCTGAGAGAAAATAATGTAATTCACGGGTATCTCACCGACTTTGCTCATTGTTTTCATAAAGTTAGTATAATAAGAGCATGAAGATTTAGTAACAAGAGAATTATGAGATACTGAAGATATCGCTAATAAAATGAATAATAGTGCTGTAGATGTTAATGAAGATATTGAAGAAGATTAAGAAGAAGTATCTTTAAATCATATGAAAGCACTAGAAGCTGACAAATGCTATTCGAGAGTGTTTGCAAATTAATCTATTAAAACTCCTTTTTCCTATTCATGCAAACTTGAAAAAATTCTTATTTTAGTTTCAAGGACAAAACTAAAAACAAATATGTGTTATAGATCACTTGAAGCATAAATATATTGATATTTAGGCATGCTAGTTCTTTTCCCGTTATGTCATATTAGTTACGTTTAGTTGCAATAATTGTCAACTAGTTAGTGATATCAACCTTTTTGTACAGAAACATTCTTATTCATGCTGTCACTGAATCATATGCTTTGTTTTAGACTTATAAGGGCCCTGCTCCACATCAGCGGAAAACGCGACCGAAACCGAAGGCAGAAACCGAAAATCCGGGTACTTTCCATAGGAACACCATTTAATCCATTTTACGTTTCTGCTTTATTTTTCTGCTTTACGTCAATGTGGAGCAGGGTCCTGAATGGGCTTTTTCACTTCTGCATCTTTCTCACTTATGTGGCTTTTTCTGTTGGTCCATAGGGCCGGCGCATAAGTGAGAGTTCACTGTAAAATGTTTTTCTTTCTGTTTTCATGTTTTTTGATAGTTTAGTTTTAATCAGGGCTGTAAATTAAGATTTGAATGGATTTTTGGCAAAAGGATCCGAGTCCGAGTTGCTAAAAACATGCCGACTCCGACTTTTTTTTTCTGTTTTTATTGACTCTTGGAATTTTATTTACTTAGCTGAATTTTAAAGTTCATCAGTATGAAAGTACATATACGAATCTTAAACTAATTGCTAAAAGGTACTGAGTAAATTACTACAGTCCGCCAGTTCTGTTGAAACAATGTTTTTCTTCGAAGCCATTGTCATTGCTGCCATAAAAGTAGTTTGAAGTTAAAGTTTGGCGATACGTATTTATAAGCATCGCAAGGCATACAAATATAATTTGGTGACTAATTCTTTCAGAGCAAATTGCTATTGTGATTTTTGAAGGTTTTAGCCAAAACGGCACCAATAAATGGTATAGTGGATACCAATTTATGGTACAGTGGTTCTATGCTAGTGGTTAGTACATTGCTGAAAAGAATTAATTAAAACTTACCAGAATCTCACTATTTAAACCAAGTTGAATTATATTATAATATGAGCATTCATAATGTGTTTAAACCTCTAAAATTAGTACATATCATGCAATAGACAAATAATTACACATTGATCTAAATTACCTATTTTTATTTTAACAATTTAAACATCAATTAAAAAATGAAAGTAGCTACTTAAATTTAAATATTAAAAATGGCCATAATTAGAACATAGGTTCCCATGGGAATGAACACTTACGCGGATGGTATATCTTGATTATCAATCACTTCTGCCGAATTCATCACCAGTTGCAGACCTATTCGCTTTGCAACGTGTCTAAGAGTTAGTGAATTTAGTTCTGTAAGCAAGCCGAACTCATCACTAGTTGCAGAATTTATCACTTTGAAGCCATATTTATAAGTTCGTGTATTGGGTTCGGACTACAGCTGAATTCATCACTAGTTGCAGAATTTTCCACTTTTTAACGGAAAGAATGAGTCTTGATCAAATTTTCAGACATCACGTGATGAAGTCACATCACCACAAGATTTCTCAGAAGAAGTTCATATCATCGAACATATATAAAATAAAAACCATCGTCAAAAGGAATCTTCAGCTAAAGTATACTTCCTCATATAAAAGTAAAATTTTCTCTGAGGGCTTCAGCAAAAAGTGAAAAAAAGAAGGATTCTGGGGGACTGGGCAGCAACCACCCAGCCCCCAGCAAACGTATTCGAAAATTAACAGGGGTTCAAGCAGCAAACCATAGCGTACAAGGCCCGCGCCCCATAAATCTTCCAAAAAACGTGAACTAAAACTGCCGCTCAGTCCCTGATTGGCTACAGGAGAATTGCCACACCAGAGAATAAGAATTCCTCCGTTACTGTTGTAGTTAGCATTTTCAAGGCTGTGAGAAACAGGGTTGCGTTCGAATATGAACACCGGTGGCTGTTTAGCGTTAAGGGGATGCTATAAGGTTTTGCCTTGTAGCACAAATACCTTTCAACAGTCATGTTAGAGTGCATTTTAATACAAATACCAAGATATATTTCATCTGACACTTTTTTTAATTCTCCAGGTCTGCTTTGAAAATTTTACAGCATTTGAGTTTTAATGTTGCAGAATTTCCGAATTTTTTAAGTTGGAATTATTTTTCAATGGAGATTTTTTCTCCACATATAAATTAGGAGATCTGTATTATGCATAAAAGATTAGATTTCTTATTTTTTGGCATTTTTTTTCGCTTAATTTTTTTTTAAATCTTAATTTTGCAAACTATTTATCTCATTTTTGAAATTTAAATTACCCAGCTAGGAGGAAAGGTTGCGAAAATGAAGGTTTTTCACGCAAAACGGGAGTAAGTTGTATATTTTACACAGTTTTTGTTAATTTCACTATAAAAAAGTCAAAGACCCATGGAAAACAATGGGTAGCTAATGTGCCTAAATTCTACCAGGAAAATATCTGGCAATTAAAAGAAAAGAAGAAGGTCCAACTGTTGATCTATTTGTCTGCAAATGTAAGGAAAATAGTACTCAAAGACTACAACTTACCCTTATGACGTTAGCAGCCAACCTAAACGGACTTAAAATTCCGAGCAGACGAAAGACAAAGCTCATAAAAACGCATAATTTACTTTTAAACTGGTAGCTAAACATGTTTTTTTTTTTTTTTTTTTTTTTTTGTCAATAATGAGAACTATGCATTTATTCAACAAGCAGAAATTTTTAACATTTTTTACGAAGACACTTGATTTTCCTAGAGAGTTGTGGAAACCCGTAAAACCCCGAATCGTTAACCGGAAATTATCTGTGACGTTACGTTATTTGTTTACAGTTAGTTATCAGTTTTATCAACTGTGGCAATTTATGCTGCGTTTTTTCTGAGGCTCTTTCTCTTGGGACACACTATAACTGTAATCTTAAAAACATCGGTATGCCTTTCCCACTTCAATAAGGTTGCTTGTATCTCTACATCATTATTTATTATTATCACTAGCTGCCAGGGCAGCTAGATTAGCTTCCTGCGACATGTTGATGCATAAGTTCCCCCCTCTCTAACTTTTACCTCATTCTGAAGTTATATTATTTGATATAATTTAATGTTCATTCGATTTCAAGACGTACCACGCACGTGGCCCGGCGTTGCACGGGCACTTCGTGCCCTGAAAGTAGTGAGAAAAAATTTTAAAGAAACTACTCCCCGCCAAGGCGGCTCGCTTACAGGCGCTTCACGCCTTTACTTTTTTCCTATATAAAAAAAAAATCATTCGAATTATTGAGATGCTTCACGCCTTTAAGATGGTGAGGAAAGTTTCAGTAAGTTCAGCTCGCTCAAAGGAAAAAAGCAGACATAGATACTCAGTTTTTAATATAAGTAGACTAGCTGCCAGGGCAGCTAGATTAGCTTCCTGCGGCATGTTGATGCATAACGTCCTCCCTCTCTAACTTTTTCCTCATTCTGAAGTTATATTATTTGATAGAATTTAATGTTCATTCGATTTCAAGACAAACCACGCACGTGGCCCGGCGTTGCACGGACACTTCGTGCCTTGAAAGTAGTGAGGAAAATTTCAAGAAACTACTCCCCGACAAGGTGGCTCGCTAACAGGCGCTTCACGCCTTTACTTTTTTCCCATATAAAAAAAAATAATTCGAATTATTAAGATGCTTCGCGCTTTCAAGATGGTGAGGAAAGTTTCAGTAAGTTCAGCTCACTCAAAGGAAAAAAGCAGACATAGATACTCAGTTTTTATTATAAGAAGATGGCTTTTCAACAAATGAATGTTTCAAAATATTACAAGTATCTAGCGCTAAAAATATTACGTAAGTGGCCCGCTTATGAGTTTCGTGTTTGATTTAGTTAAGCCTTCATTCAAAATTCTCATTATCATTGTTGTCACTGTTTCATAGCAACGACGGTTTGCAAGAATGGATTTCATATTTAATCATTTATTAGGCTTAATCGCTTTAAACTTGACTACTTACTAATTGATATCTTCGCTAATTAAAATCGTATAATTATATAAATTGAAACTAATGAAGCCTGAAAAATTACCTATCTATCGGTACCTGGTTCGACTTTCAGTTCATTGGCGTTCAGGAGAAAGAAGCGTGACATAGATAGAAAGAAAGATAGATAGTTAGAAAGATACTCAGTTTTTAATATAAGTAGATGGCTCTTCAACAAATAAATGTTTCAAAATATTACCAGTAGCTAGCGATAAAAATTCTACGTAAGTGGCCCGCTTATGAGTTTCGTGTTTGATTTAGTTAAGCCTCCATTCAAAACTCTCGTTATCATTGTTATCACTGTTTCATAGTTATCAATTGAAACTAATAAAGATTGAAAAATTACCTATCTATCGGTACCTGGTTCGACTTTCAGGTCATTGGCGTTCAGGAGAAAGAAGCGTGACATAGAAAGATAGTTAGAAAGAAAGATAGTTAGAAAGATACTCAGTTTTTAATATAAGTAGACTAGCTGCCAGGGCAGCTAGATTAGCTTCCTGCGGCATGTTGATGCATAATGGATGCTTTTACCTCATTCTGAAGTTATATTATTTGATAGAATTTAATGTTCATTCGATTTCAAGACGTACCACGCACGTGGCCCGGCGTTGCACGGGCACTTCGTGCCTTTAAAGTAGTGAGGAAATTTTCAAGAAACTACTCCCAGCCAAGGCGGCTCGCTAACAGGCGCTTCACGCCTTTACTTTTTTCCTATATAAAAAATCATTCGAATTATTGAGATGCTACATTGAGATGTTTCATAGCAACGACGGTTTGCAAGAATGGATTTCATATTTAATCATTTATTAGGCTTAATCGCTTTAAACTTGACTACTTATTAATTGATATCTTCGCTAATTAAAATCGTATAATTATATAAATTGAAACTAATGAAGCCTGAAAAATTACCTATCTATCGGTACCTGGTTCGACTTTCAGTTCATTGGCGTTCAGGAGAAAGAAGCGTGACATAGATAGAAAGAAAGATAGATAGTTAGAAAGATACTCAGTTTTTAATATAAGTAGATTATACATGCAAATACTTTTTTTTTGTGTTTTTTTTTTTTTTTGCAATAACTTAATGATTAAACTTTATTAGCTATTTGAAATGTAGACTTAATATTCGGAATCTTATTATTATGAGTAATAGGGGTTAGTAGTAGCTTAATGGTAGTGGTAGTAATAGTAATAGTAGTAGTATTATTAGTAGTAGTAGTAGTAATAATAATAATAGTAGTAGTAGTAGTAATAATAGTAATAGTAGTAGTAGCAGTAGCATTGCAATCAACACAATTATTCACTGACAAACTTCATTTGTTATTCTCCTAAAACTTTAATGCACACCTAAATCGTTGCACTTAAACCGTACACTAAATATTACCGAAAAACATAACGCAATCTAGCATTTTTTTTTCAAATTAAATGCGCATTCCGCAGTATTTCGGAAATTGTGTTCGAAGAGAAGTACTCTGTAGTACAAAAAACTCCGTTTAACTGTAGGAATTCAATTAATACAAATATTTGGTTAAAATTTTTATTTCTGTTATTCATGAAAAAAAAATTGTTTATTTATTCAATACAGCTCCCATTATTTAACAAAATAATAGATGCATGAAAAAATTACAAACATCAACAAACCTCTTACTTAACATATTCTGCATGAATTATGCGGCAAAAGCATTTTCATGTGAACATGCACCTTAGTTTGAGCATTCAACTCTGGAACGGTAAGTAACCAAGACAATAAACAGCAAACAAAATCATCGCTCAATAAAATTCATTAGTGTCGAAAATGCAACTTCTTTCTTTAAGGACTTGCATGCTAAGAAGCTATAAATCCTCTCTCCGAACATAAAATAATAAGCCTTAAGAAGCGCGATTGTCCTTTCAAAAGACAGACTGTGCATTTTAAATTTCCTCTTATAGTTTAAGGACATTTATTATCCTAGCCTATTATTACTTCTGAAACAAAGAGATGAAAACTTAAGAGTAACGAATGGATATTTTTTTTATTGGAAAGCATCGAAAGCAATTTACTATTTTCACTAACTATTTAATGCCTTAGAACAAAACGAAACTTTTTCTACAGGAAACTATTTTTTGCACACATTGTTGGCAGTCACGGTTCACTAGACATATTTTCTTCGTTTTCCAAATGTTTTGTCTTGATACATTTAAAACACATTTTTGCTAAATATCGTATGATAATAAAAGTGCAGTAGGAATAACTGCAACATAAATAGTTTATTATATGTATAGCTTGAATGTTTGCTAAAAACTCTTGTTTAAAATGTTGTTTGATAAATATAATACTGCTTCTTTAAGTGCACTTACTAGATTCGTAAAACTCTAACACTTTCCGGTCTAAGCCCGAGCTCAGCTCGGGGTGTCGTTTTTGTTGAAGACGACTAAGCCCAGTTCGGGGTCAAGTTTGAGCTACTGTTGCTCTGAAAATACGTTTTTTTTTTTTTTTTTTTCGTTTCAATCCTTTTTAGATATTATCTATGGACCTTTTATTTTCTTAAAAAAATATAGATGGCACCACCAATCAGAATTAACTGCAGGATACAGAATCAAAGATTATACGAGTTAGTGCAAGCGTGCGACAGTGCAAATCCGTGTTTTGAAATGTACCACACCAAAGCAAATTTTGCAAAATAATGTGTATTTGAAAATTAAATCTTTTTTAAAATATTTGTTCAAGATTTGGGTAAGTTTTTAATTAAATTTGTGCATATTTTCATAGTCAAAAATGATATTTTCCTATGCGAAACTTTTTTTTCAAGTTCCAAACATGTATTTTTCAACAATTTCTTAATATTAATTGTTGTTTTGTTGTTTCACTTAAATAGGTCTTTCATCATGAAAGAAAACATTTTGAAGTATTTAATAAAATTAAAATTACTAACATTAACATTTAACAAGTATTTTTTAAAAAATCACGAGAAGCGACAAAACCCCCCAGTCTGGAAGGAGATGCGCGTTTGAAAAGGCTCAGACAAAGTGCTAACTTAATTGCTCGCAATATGTTTCAATGCAATGTGTATGTTTTTAACTCTATTTCATTCTTATATACTTTACTTTTAGCAAAATGTTTCTCAAAATACGAATAGAAAATTATTCTTTCCGCATTAATTATTGTAGCAAAAGGTAACATAATTTATCATTTTATCAAAGAAAACAAACAAATTGTATACACACATGCTCTTTTAAGGCGACGGACAATAAAAATCTTTAGCAAACCGTGAGTATACATTGTAAAAACTAAACAGTTGCTTTTATAGTATAGTAATGGCAGCAGAAGTTCCAATTTAAACTGTTAAATACAGTCATAAAGTGTAAAATTAGTAATTTTACGTCTTATTACTGTGCATTTTACAGTTTTAAACTACAGCCTCGGCTGCCACACTGTAAATAAATGAATGTAGTTTTTACAGTGTAATACAGCTAATTTTATAGTAATTAACTATAAGAAATTCTAATTTTACAGTATTAAACTGTAAAAAAACAAATTTTACAGCACTAAAATGTAAAATTGCTAATTTTACAGTTTATTACCGTGAATTTTGCAGTTTTAAACTGGAACCTCGGCTGCCAGTATTATACTGTTATTTTTGTAGTATAATATTGCTAAATTTTACGTCAATAAACTGTAAAATTTCTAACTTTACAGTAAGAAACTAGAAATACTTGTTTTAGAGTTCATTACTGTGGATTTTACAATATTAAATTGGAACCTCGTCTGCCAGTATTATACTGTAAAAAAAAAGGGTTCATTTTTTTGCAGAGTAGAATTATACTGTGAAAACAATAGTTATTTTTCTACAGTGTACTATTATCATTATTTTCTACTCCAGCGTTTAGCAACGTTGCTCGATAATGAATTTCATTTTTCACGCTGAAAAAATTTTCTGAACTACTACCCTGCTTTCCAACATGCCAATATCGACTTTCTAACAGCAGTCACATTTAACTCTCTATTGTTTTAGGCTCCAATATAATCACCAGGTATAGCTTTGAATAAGCGAAGCAGTTTTATAAAAAAATATCATTATGTTATATAAAACAATTTATGTTAATATAAAAGCATACGTGCTTTCAAAATCAAATTATTCTCAAACTGTCTTCCTCACAGTATTTGGCATCACACACACACATTATTCGTAACGTTGTTATTTTCTGTACGTCTATATATGTATTATTTAAGTGAAACATTTTTATTAATAATCTAAGTATTTTATTTATTCTAATAGAGTTCCTTTTTCAACTTAACAATGGACAAGGAAAGATGAAACACATTTTTTAAATGAATTGCAATGAAAAAAAATATTACTTCGAGTGGGTAAACACATCGATTATTCAAACAATGCTTTAAAATGAAATCTAATTTTAAGCTAATAATGCGAAAAATATTTGCTCTCTGATAACTTATTTATTTTTTAAACGTTGTGTAACGAAACAA
Organism: Uloborus plumipes; assembly: GCA_038373865.1. Taxonomy (NCBI): domain Eukaryota; kingdom Metazoa; phylum Arthropoda; class Arachnida; order Araneae; family Uloboridae; genus Uloborus; species Uloborus plumipes. The sequence continues at coordinate 55,788 of JAXGGA010001355.1, read as the reverse complement.
AAAAGAAAGCTTAAGAAACATTTTAAAACGGAAATGTAAGAGCCCTGCTCCACATTGATGAAAAGCAGAAAAATAAAATGGATTACATAGTTGTTCCTATGGAAAGTACCCGGATTTTCGGTTTCTGCCTTTGGTTTCGGTCGCGTTTTACTCTAATATAGAGCAGGGCCCTAACTTGTAATTTTGATTAAATGCCCAAATAATAATAATAATAATAACAGTAAAATGAAATGAAGTAAATAAATTAAATAAATAAATGAATAAAAATAGCAACAACAACAACGACAATAATACTAATTACACTAATAGTAATAAGAAATAATAATTAGTATTATTGTGAAATTAATAAAATAATAATAATGATAATATTAATAAGTAATAATAATAATAATAATAATAATAATAATAATAATAATGGAATAGCCGTTTTGCCACGAAAAAATATTCAAAAAAGCGGGAAATTCCATTATGCGGGATCAAAATAATACATTCTCACTGTTTATTGCATTGAAAATGTATTATGTAAGCCGGGATATCCTTTTAATCAAAATTATAATAAGCAGGTTCGAGTGTATTTAATTATTTATTTCTTTAAAAACATGGAAAACTGCAGGAAAATCCAATTTCAGTGTCAAATAACATCAAAATATCAATTAAGACAAATTATAAATTATTTAATGTAATTTTATAATTTATTTAATATATAATTTAATTTTTATTATAATGTTTATATAATTTTATTTTATTTAATATTTTATATAATTTATTTAATATAATTTTAAATCCAGATTTAAAATTATCAAATGATATGATAAAACTATCTCAATCGTGACACTGAGGATTAAAGAGTTTGATAAATTAAAAAAGAAAAAATATATAACAACATAGATAAACTTAAAATAAATATTTTTAAAACATGAGTGCCTCATAAGAGTCCTACCCGGGACAGCAAATTGAATGAAATTTACTTCATTTTTAGTAATAATAAGAGTAATAATTTGTAACTTTAAAAAAAAGTGAAAAAATAAATAAATAAATAATGCAGCCAAAAAAAAAAAAAAAAATCCAATTTTCAGCAAGCAATTTAATATTACTATTTTTTTAGTTATTAAAATGACTCTAAATTGCCTGAATTTGTGGGATAAACTTTTAAACAAACTATTTGCAGTTAAACATTTGCTTTTTTTTTTTTTTTTTTAATTAGAAAAGTTTTTTATTTTTTTTTCTCTGACATAGAATGTTATTGAGGAATAATGTATATTGAGGAAAATGAATTAATTATTAGAAATACGAAATGAAAAAATGTTATATTCAGCGCTATAATTAAAATCCTAGGACAAGAAGGGGGGGGGAATAGTAAGATTAATAGCAAATAATGCCAGCTCAAGGGTCAGTCCTATTTTGTATAAAACAGAGAAAGCAAACCATTCTATCTGCCAATTCCAAAATAAAATTTTAAATAAGTTACAAGCCTCTGCACTAGATGGCAGTGCGTCAAACTTTTGAAATAATTTAGTATCTCAAAACAAAACTATGAGTTTTACCCAAGGTTAAGTAATTTAATGCATTGTAATCTCTTGAAGCAAACTAACTTGAAGTAGACAAAAGGATAACTTTCGCATTTTTTGTGGAAGTAAATTCAATATTATTAGAAACTAGTTTTATTGATTTGAAAATGCTGATGCGTTGTCATGTTTACAAAATGGGACTGCAATTTACTTTTTCTACTCAACTAGTTCCAAATGCTTTGTTTTAAATTAGAAAATGTTTTTAAAACAACTTGGAAGCGTGCGTTATTTCCATATTGCATGACATATTATTTAACATTTTGTCAATTAAAACTTAATAGTTATCATATGGTCTAAATATGTTATAGCATAGCAATAGTTGTGAGTCATGAATAACTAGCCTTATGAGATTATATTTTTTTTATTCTTCAAAATTTTTATCAGAGTTGAAGTTAATTGAAACCTCCATCCCCCCTACACAAAAATAAACTAAATTTGAACTTTTTGAATTATTCAAGGATGATATAATAACGGAATTTTCCTCTTCTTTTTGAACCGAAAAGACAGTTTTTTTCTAACTGCTAATTTCATTTAACCGTAATGTGTAGCCTTTTTGTATTTAAATTCCTCGGATACAATTAGCGTGCAGAAAGAGCTTTTACTTTAATAAATAAAACTAAAAGAATGAGGAACTTCTCTTTAGGCAGTATAACAAGATGAATTTCCGAATTATTTTTTTCTAGTGACTGTAGTTTAATATCCTGTTCAAAATGACATAAATTAAAAAAATATATATAAATAACGATTTAAAGAGAAACATACTCAAAATCGTCAAAGCAAATAAATAAATGAATAAATAAAATAAAACGGTACAAAATGAATGAGTCAGTATAAGGTTATAAGGTTTTAAATTAATCTATATATCTATCTATCTATTTATCTATCTATATATCTATCGATATATATGTAGTTTTATTTATACTTCGTTAGATAAAAAATAATTTGTTAATATTTATGGCATAGACTATTTTGAGACGTTATAGAAGATTTCTTTCCTTTTCCTTTTCTTTTCTTACGATAGCTGACGTATCCAGACGAACTGTTTTTGATGCTCAGAGAATTGGCAGAAAATCCGTTTGCTTAACTCCGCAAAATGTCTAAAAAAGCCACAAGCCGATTCCGATTCAAAGAAATTTAAGTTCCCCGTCCAATATTTTTGATGACCATCAGACATTTTGACAGCTTAAAAATCTTGGGTTACTTTGGTATACGATTGAGATTGAAAATTCTGCTTCATTTATTTATTTATTTATTTTATCATTTTTACATGCACATATCGACTACTCTGTCTCGCTGTCTTTCTATATATATATATATATATAGGTGTGTGTGGTGGTGTGTGTGTGAGTGAGTATGTGTAGTTTTAATTATATATTGGTGTGTGTGTGTGTGTGTGCGAGTGCGTATGTTTAGTTTTAATTATTCGTCTCAATTCATTTATAATTTATTTTTGACGCATATTGTTTAGTCATCAATACTTTTTATTTACAAATTTTTCGAATCGTTTTTTCCAGTTTGAGTATAATGTAATAAAAATATTAAAAAGCGTCAGATTAAAATAAAAATCAACACCATTTTGATAATAAAGAAACAAATTTTTAAGCAGAAAATTACCACTCAAAACTGGTGGTATATGACAGATAATACATTTTTATTTTATTTGCAGTTTCGATATTTTTTTTTTCAATATAATTTAGAGCAATAGTTTAATTTATCCAAAGAAGTCATTCCGGTTATTTCGGATTCTTTTCAAACTATTCTTTTTTCTTTTATTCTTAAAAAAATATTCTATTTGCAAAGGCAGTGTGCCTCAATATGATTGCAGCAAGAAACCAACGTAAATGAAGAGCAATAACTATGTATAATTATTATCCATCAATATGATTCAAATTAACCTACAAAGATTTTCATTAGAACTTTAGATAGCAAGCTGAATTCAATTCAAACTAGTCAATGTAATAACATCAAATAGTCTGGGTGATACAGCGAAAATTTCTAATTAAAATATGACGTTACATTCAAATTACTTTGAAACTTCACACGCGCAGCGTAGAAATCACGAACCTTCCTTTGTTAAAATCCGACTTCCTCTAAAATTTGTCTAAAATGCGTTACTTGATGCTAACTATCTAGTATGATATTACTCTATTATCTATATTTCGAAATATCGTTAATGATTTTGCAGCTTAAGCTGACGCTACATATTTAACAATTTGTTGTCTAAGTGTATGTGTTTTCACATATTTTATGTTCTTATGTCTTTGATTTTCCAGGTTTTAACTTTTATGAATTATATTAATTGCTTTTAGGAAAATATACAATTAAACTATGATTAACATCAAAATTCTATCACACATAATTTTATATAGCATATGTTTTACCATGCAATACAACTTAGTTTTTTCAAATGTGGACATCATATCGTGGGGTTACAAGTGAAACACACTAAGTCAAAATTATTCATTTTCAGATTTTAGTTTATCTTACACGCAAAAATGAGCTGTTTCTACTGGTGAAACCCACTAAGTCATATCTTTATTATGCAATGCTATACTAGTGAAACACACTAAGTCGTATAATTAATGATAATTATTAATGCCCTACCATTATGATGCTGGGGATAATAATATAAAATAAGCATGCCAAAATCAAGAATAGTTCTTAATATCAAAAACATACCATTAACTATAATTTAATTTGATTTAATTATGTCAATTCCAAAGAAGTTAAAATAAAAAAATTTTGATCAGCGTTTTCTCAAAATCATGTTTTTTTACTTAGTGTGTTTCACTTGTAACCCCACTATATGTTTTAAACTTCAATTTCGAAACTTAACCGGAAGAGAGCTTTAAACCTGCATTCTGAATAACTTTTCAGAATACTTTTCTGAACTTCAATATTGTGAGTCCCTCAAGGCAGGGGCGGCACCCCCAGTATTAATTATGATTAAAAATGCAAAGACATGCACTCCTTTTTGCGGTGCTATTTTGATTTCATTTGAAATACGAAACTAAAAATGTATCTAACATACCATTTCTCAAACTTGTATCGCTAGAATAGTTTTCTGTTGGTAATCCCTTAAGTAAAAAAGTTCAAAATTCTTGCAGAACTCAAGTTTTAAACAATGTAAAAAATGATTATCTCAAAATATTAAAAATCGACAGGTTTTTTGTTTATTTGCTTTTTTATTTGTATTTATTAATTAATCAATGTATTTATTTATTTATTTTAAACCTGAGTCATAAGCCTGAAATGCTCAAAATTCAAAAAGAAAAAAATAAATGACGGAAGACACCAAAGAAGGTTAAAAGGAATTGCTTCCTAAATCATGAGTTTTTTTTTTTTTGAATCTCAATAGCTGGCAGAAAAACAGTCAAACTAATGAGAGGACAGAACCGGCGGTATAGACCGACCTATACACACTGTCCTCATTTCAAAATTCTTTATTAGAGGATTATTTTTATTATCTAATTTGCTTTCGTTGTTATATATATTTACGAGATATTCTCTTGCCTTATCTAATTAGATTATTTTTTATTTGGTTGTTGTTTTTAGCCTACTTTCCCGTTAAAAATAAAAGAGACGAAAAAAGTATAAAAAGTGACTTAATGCAAGTTCAAAAAATATCGCCAAGTTCAAAACAAAGTCAAAAAGAAACAAGAAAAAAATGAAATAAATATCGAAAAATTAAAAATTTAAAAGTAGGGTATTGAGATGGGGAATTTGTGTGTCAGTCGGTCGGTCTGTCTGTCTGTCCCCCCCCCTAATAACTTTTGAATGAACATTCCGATTTGAACGAAATTGTTTTTTTTTTTTTTTGTTGGAAAGATCTTGGCGAGTACAGCTCATTCCCATATTTGATTTTTCGATTCGAACAATTTTTAGTTCAACTTTGAGCCGTTCAAACAACCTGTCCCGCGATATTAACTTTTTAGTTAACAGTCCGATTTGAACAAACTTTTTTTTGTTCGAAATGTCTTATCGAGGATACTTCATTCCCGTATTTACATTTCTGATTTGAACAATTTTTCATTCAATATTGAGCCGCTCAAGCAAGCTATCACCCCTAATGACTTTTGAGTGAACAGCCCGATTTAAATAAACTTTTTTTTGTTCAAAGGATCTCAGCAAGGATACTTCATTACCGTATTTAAATTTTCAATTTGAACATTTTTGGTTCAACATTGAACCGTTCAAGCAACCTTTTCCCACCTAATAACTTTTAAGTGAACCGTCCGAATTAAATAGACTTTTTTTTGTTCGAAAGATCTTATCAAAAATACTTCATTCTCGTTTCTTAATTTTTCGATTTGAACAATTTTTCGTTCAACATTGAACCGTTCAAACAAGCTCTCACACCTAATAACTTTTGAGTGAACAGTCCGATTTAAACAAACTTTTTTTGTTCGAAAGATCTCGGCAAGGATACTTCATTACCGTATTTAAATTTTCAATTTGAACATTTTTTCGTTCAACATTGAACCGTTAAAGCAACCTTTCTCCACCTAATAACTTTTAAGTGAACCGTCCGAATTAATAAACTTTTTTTGTTTGAAAGATCTCGGAAAGACTCATTCCCATATTTCACTTTTCAATTTGAACCATTTTTCGTTCAATGATGAACCATTCAGAAAAAAATTTAACATGAGCGCCTACTGGGAAACTTAAATTGAATGTTGATTCTGAACTTAAAGGCGGATTTCCTTCAAACTATTTTTGTAAGAAAATGGTTTTGATAAAAAATGTATGTAAAGTACTTTTCTGAAAAATCTTCTGTGAGGACTCTGATTCCGACTCCGACTCCGCAAACATGGCGGAAATGCTTTTTTGCTTAATGAATTATTTTTATTTATTTTTTTGGCAGACGATTTTTTTTGTTTTGTTTACAAAAATTTTTTATTCACGAGAGCATTTTATTCTTTATTTATATTTAACAACTGGCAACGGATTAAAAATAAAATTCGACACATTTTATTAACGAACGATGTTTTTTCTTTCTTTGATAAAATGTGTTTTTATGTTCTTTGTACTTTTATTCAATTTATTAATTTTTTTCTTTTGATAACGATTGAGGATTTTTTCTACAGAATAACTGTAAAAGTTACATTCTTTAAAAGGTGCGACAAAACTTTATTTATTCGTTTATTTCCTTTTTACGTGTCTATTTCATCTGATGAGAGGGGTATATTTTGCTTTTAGAAATCAGCTTTAAGTGCTATAAAGGTATGTTTGACATAATTTTCAGTTTCAGATACTCAAGAGAATATTGATCAGATGCTAGAATGCCGATGTCGATGTACGGGAAAGTAGGCTCGTTTAGTTCTTGACAGAACTTCTTGTTTTTATTGTAGTATTAAATTAGACGCAAAAATGAGCTTTACTTTTGCTGCATATTTCCTAGTTCTTAATATTTCTTTGTTGTACGACATCTTTACTCTATCTATTGAAACATAAAGCGATGTGAATTTAAAGAGCTTCAATGTCTTAATTTAAAAAAAAAAATATTATTAACAGACATATTTACAAAACCAGAGTGCCAAAAAAGCACACGTTATCTGTCAAAACTCCTATGACATATATAACTAAACATTAAATACTTCAAGGAGCTTACAGCTTGCATTTTGACTAATTATTTTTTGAGAACATTTTTTTTTTAAGTTGATTAACTTAAATTACTGCAAGACGTGCGTAAGTTTTAGAAGAGCGGATTTGTGAACCTTACTTTAAAAGCAAAATCTAATGTGGTAAGGCTAAATGTCGAAAATAATGCATTGAATAAAACTCGACTCCGCGTTTTTCCTAATTGACTTTTCTTGGATTCATTCACCACTTAAGAGAGAAAATGCTTTCTATAAAATTAGGACAGAATTTAATTTTCCCCGAAAGTAGTTCGAGTTAGTCGCTTCGCTGCTAGTGTGAAGTAGGGTGAATAAAACGAAAATCTGCACTGGAAGAAATTAGGGAGAGAAAGAAAGGAAAAATGCAAGGATGGAGAAGGAAATGGAGAACATGGAAGCGGATTCTGTTTATCCATTGGCAAGTTTAATGGGTAGAAATGGAATCAAAGCGGTGTGAAATGTGTTTTTCTGTGACAGGGAAAAAGTGGACTGTTTGACTCATTAAATGAAAGAGCAAAGGCCAGAAACGCAATTAAAAGGAGGAGGTTTATTTTTGGTGAGCATATTTCCTGGTAGTATGTCATATAAAAATGTTTCAGACGAAAATATCCTAGCAATTATATCAGATTATTTGCTCCAATAGTTCAAAAGAAAAATATTTCTTCGTGTATTACACTAAAAAAAAAATCCCAAGCATCATGGGTTATTTCTGGGCAACACTCCGAAAATTCAAAGATTAAAATCAGTTTCCTGTAAAAATCAAGGATTTTTTCGAAAAATCTTCTTGAGTTGTGACAAGTCGCTTGATTGAAGAGTTTATTGTTGTGAAAAAGTATTTTTATTTACCAGTTTTAAAATATACTCGGCATTTTTATGACGCGTTTAGCCATCCGCGAGTGGACGCTCCGGTGGAGGATAAAGTAGTCTGCGGACCTGCTGCTGCAAGTAAATAAGGCGTTTGTTACTTAAACTATATTGTAAAAGCTGTTTTTTAGCCTACTTTCCCGTTAAAAATAAAAGAGACGAAAAAAGCATTAAAATTGGCTTAATGCATCTAAAAAATGTCGCCAAATCCAAAAAATATCGCCAAGTCCAAAAAATATCGCCAAGTAAAAAAAATATCGCCAAGTAAAAAAAAAGTCAAAAAGAAACAAAACAATGAAATAAATATCGAAAAATTAAAAATTTGAAAGTAGGATATTGAGATGGGGAATTTGTGTGTCGGTCTGTCGGTCGGTCGGTCTGTCGGTCTGTCGGTCTGTCTGTCCCCCCCCTAATAACTTTTGAATGAACATTCCGATTTGGACGAACTTTTTTTTGTTGGAAAGATCTCGGCGAGTACAGCTCATTCCCATATTTGATTTTTTGATTTGAACAATTTTTGGTTCAACTTTGAGCCGTTCAAACAACCGGTCCCGCGATACTAACTTTTGAATGAACAGTCCGATTTGAACAAACTTTTTTTTGTTCGAAAGATCTTTTCAAGGATACTTCATTCCCGTATCTACATTTTCGATTTGAACAATTTTTCGTTCAACATTGAACCGTTCAAACAAGCTCTCACCCCTAATAACTTTTGAGTGAACCGTCCGATTTAAACAAACTTTTTTTTGTTCGAAAGATCTCGGCAAGGATACTTCATCCCCGTTTTTAAATTTCCGATTTGAACAATTTTTCGTTCAACATTGAACCGTTTAAATAAGCCCTCGCACCTAATAACTTTTGAATGAACAGTCCGATTTAAACAAACTTTTTTTTGTTCAAAAGATCTCTGCAAGGATGCTTCATTACCGTATTTAAATTTTCAATTTGAACATTTTTTTCGTTCAACATTGAACCGTTCAAACAACCTTTCCCCACCTTTAACTTTTAAGTGAACCGTCCGAATTGAATAAACTTTTTTTTGTTCGAAGATCTCGGAGAGGCTCATTCCTATATTTCACTTTTCAATTTGAACCATTTTTCGTTCAATGATGAACCGTTCAGAAATTTTTTTAACATGAGCTCCTACGGAGAAATTTTAATTGAATGTTGTAAAGTACTTTTCTGAATAATCTTCTGTGAGGACTCTGATTCCGACTCCGACTCCGCAAACATGGCGGAAATGCAGGCTCAGAAAAAATGACTGACTGGGCCGACGATTTTTTGTTTATTTATTTATTTGTTTTGTTTAATTTATTATTATTATTTTTTTTTTATCAGACGATTTTTTTTGTCAACAAAAATTTTTCATTCACGAGAGCATTTTATTCCTTATTTATATTTAACAACTGGCAACGGATTAAAAATGAAATTCAAGACATTTTATTAACGAACGACTTTTTTTTCTTTCTTTGATAAAATGTGTTTTGAAGTTCTTTGTACTTTTATTTTATTTATTTATTTTTTTTTTTCTTTTGAAAACGATTGTGGAATTTTTCTACAGAAGAACTATAACAATTATTCTTTAAAAGGTGCGACAAAACTTTATTGACTCGTTTATTTACTTTTTACGTGTCTATTTTATCTGATGAGAGGGGTATATTTTGCTTTCAGAAATCAGCTTTAAGTGCTATATAGATATGTTTGACATAATTTTTAGTTTCAGATAATCAAGAGAATATTGATCAGATGCTAATGCCGATGTCGATGTACGGGAAAGTAGGCTCGTTTAGTTCTTGACAGAACTTCTTGTTTGTTTCATCGTTCTAGAGCTCCTTTAGAGGACAGGCTGACTTGTCCGACATTAAAGACTAGCTAGCATTTATGAAGGGAGAAGTGGATATAGGTGATATGTGACAATTTTTTTAATTTCTAGAAAAAGCTTTCAAAAAATGTTGCGCAATTTTTTAAATAGATTTTTCTCAACGCGTAAAACTGGGTCAGATTCTTAGTTTCCAACCAAGTCTTTTTTTTTTTTTTTTTTAAGATCAGGCACTATTTTCAATTATGAGCGATTGTTTAAAGTCCTTCATTTACATGCAAATTTTAAAATTAATGCTTACGAAAAAAAAAGTATTCATAAATACATACTCTAAAAAGGAAATTTTTTCAGAAACCTAACATTTTCTGGAACTGAAGTGTAATAATAGTGTTTACAGCTGAAATTAATTATTTTTTCACTTGTTTTAAGGACGGTTGAACGTTCATAAGGACTGTAAAAGGAGTTTCAAATATAATTATATCGTGTTGATATAGGTTCTTAAGCTTGAAATATTTTATTAATCGTGCTGAAGCAACTAACATTCCAGCAGTTAACTGCTAATTTTTTTTCGTTGTAAAACATGACTAATATGAGAAGGAACGTTTAGCCAAATAGGGTAAAGAAACTAAGCACTGAAATTTAAATTTGCATCCGTTGATGCATTAGAATAAATATCTGAACCACCTCTAGATAAATACTTTTAGCTCCTTTTTGTAATGTCATCGAGTTTAGCCATTTGTATTGCTGCTTTCGTTTGGTATTTTTGCATTTACAACACGGATTCCAGTACTTGTGGTGTTTTAAAGGCCCACGAACTGACCTATATTTTGAACTCACAGGCTTAAGCATGTGGCACCTAACCACTACGCTACATTGTGGAATATTTTAGTGGAAGATAAGAAAATACTTGAAATAACTTTAAACATGACACCCCTTAAGTGCTTGCCGTGTTTTTCTTCTTTTTGAGTATAGAAAGTCTCGTATGTTTTGCCTTCAGTAAATGCCTTCATGTTTGAAAAGTAAAGAAAGATATTTCAACGTTTAAAGGGGAAAATAACGCAGATTGCTGCAGACACGTGTTTCGGATCAACAAGTAACCATTTTTCCAATGCGAAGAAGTGTGAGCTTTAGGATAAAAAAAAAACCCAGAAAAGCTTTAAAAAAATCCAATTGCTTGAAGGACCATTTTTTTTTACTTTAAATCAGTTCTTGTTTAGTAAGGTTCTCTTAAACATTTCCTGGGTATAACATCGAAGATAGCATTTTCATTGCATTGTATTGAAGCTATAAGAAATTAAACTTGGCGAATATTTACTTGACTAAAACTCTTTATAGAAGCCGAACATATTGAAACGCATTTGAAATGATAATGGACGCTCTGTATTGATCTACAAATTCTTACCGTGAGACATAGTGGCAGTATTTATTTGCAGAAAAGTTCCTTCCTTATTACGAAATTCAATAGTTTAACAGCTTGGAATCTTGTCATCTGAGTTTAAATTTACTACTAAAATGTATTCCTTGCTTAGTTATTTTAGGAATTTACTGTGTTTAAATCAAATGTATAAATAAAGCACAGTAAAATATCGTACGCAAAAAATATCCCTGTTTTTGAATTATATCAAAGCATAATATATATTTTATGACACTATAAAAAATATTGTTTTATTATTAAATAGGACATTTTTATCTTTCTTACTGAACTTTTAATTCTTTCAAGATTTGTTAGTACAAAAAAACTGCATTTTATTTGTAGTTATTGATTCTAAATTATACAAGTAATCAGATATCGCACTTCGTGATTGCTTGGAACTTAGTTAATTTTTGAAAGATGTAATTGAGCTGCAGTGAAACACCTAATAAAGTTTTGGCGTATACCTTTATAGTAGAATCCATAATATTTGAAGAGTGAACACCTAAAGAACTACGCTACATTGTGGAATAGTCTGCATTCAATCAACGTGTAGAGGTTTAGAAAACCTTTCGTAAAAGTTTTTTTTACTTCTTTTTACGTAGTAAAGGAAGTATTGTGATCACGAAAAAAATTTCACTCAAATTTCGGTCTAAATTTTAACTTTGCTTACCCCCGAATGAATGTTAAGTAGTTTTTTCGACCTATTAGCACGTGCTTATGAACCTAACAATATACAAACAGCCGAAAAATCCATTTCGACCATCCCTGAGTAAATTACGACGAGTTTTCTCGTGACGTCTGTATGTGCGAATGTATGTATGTGAGTACGCATGTATGTATATCGCATAACTCAAAAACTGTATGCCGTAGAAGTTTCTGGTTTGGTATGTAGACTCTGATGGGTGTCTAGTTTTGCACCTCCCCTTGTGGTTGCATTTGAATAATCCCAAAGGGGTCTTTTTCCAATTTTTTGGGGTAATTAGGCGCTCACGCTTGGCGATATATCGCCAAGCTTTTAGTCTGCCTTTGCCGCCATATTCGCGATATATCGCCAAGTTGGCTACGAATTTGGTGAAAAAATGATGTTTTTGAACATGGATTCAATTTGGCTCTCTTGGCGATGTTTTGTGAAAAATTCACTGAATCATGTTAAAATCGGCGATATTTAGAAAATGAAACATTGTAAAACATTATTTTGCATTGATTGGTGACAAACCGGAGTGTAAATGTTTGAATTGTTATCTTGCTCACTCTAAGGCACTATTTTAACACTTAAGGCATCTATCTATTATGGAATTTAAACGTAAAAGGAAGTAGTGTGGCGTTCACATCAGATTGTTTTTACTGGAACCAAATGGAAAACCGGGAAATATCAGATTGTTCCCGAGAAGTAATCAGTGACATGCAATACACCACCAACTTGTTTACTCCATCCATGGACTGTAGTTTCGTGATTATTATGCACTCATCAGCATGGAATAAAAATTAAACGAGTGGGATGCTGATGAATGCATAATAAGCACAAAACTGCAGTCCATTGATGGAGTAAGCGAACTGGTGGTGTATTGCATGTTTCTGCCTTAACCCTTGCTTAGGGACGATTAATTACTGCCTTAAATCATTGACACTTTTGAATTAGAAAAAATGGTGGAAAAAATTTAATTGCTATCGGATATTTTTTTTTGTGTGTGTAAGTGTGTGTAACTTTAGTCTGCTACATGTGTGCATTTTTCTGTGCAAATTTTGGTCAAAAATTTGTCCTCTAACTTTACGCTGCAAAAAATTTATAAACATGAAAAGGACACTAAGCAATAAAGGTATGCCCGATGGTTAACATTGGGATAAAAATTTTATTTTTAATTACAACATTTTATACATTGGCCATTACACATCAGGACAAATATATAAATAACAAACATATATAAATTTTAAAAGACATCGTCACCGTTAAAAATGCATTGCGACAATAAATAATGGAAGTACCAAACACTCACAATAACCGTTGTAATAAATATTATAAGTTCGTGAACTCCAGATTGCGGATATAATAAATTAATTTATCCATTACAGCTTCATTACTTTTAAAACTGTGGAACAATTGTTAGTGTTACACTTATAACTAAATCTTTAAATAGATAATAAAAAGTGTAGATAATACGGTTCTTATTTATGTTACTAGCATTTGCGTGTATTTGGTATTCAATATGAAGGTCCTTACTGCACACACGTATTTAAATAATGCTTAATAATCTCTAACTTTTAACAAAATCTTGTAGAAAAATCATCAAAAAAAAAAAAAAGAAAGACAAAATTATCGCACCAAAGATTCTTTTTTCTTGTACATTTATCTGCTTTAATAAAAAGTGTTCATTATGCTTTTTTTTTTTTTTTTGATAACGTAAAAAATACGCGTAACTTTGTTTTATACGTAACGTTAGTAAAAGTATACGTTGAAAAATATTGCCAACTAAAATGACAAATAATTTTGACTATTGAAATTTTATTTGAGAATGGTTACAACTGCCATTATGAGCTTTTCTAAAATACATAACAGATATTGTGTGGAACAACTATGTGCAGTAAAAAAAAAAAAAAAAACTTTCTTTGTTTCACTTGCAGAAATATTAAGTGGATAAAACATTGTCTTTAGAGAACATGTTTTCAGAAATGTGTCGAGCATGAATATTTTCACACCAAACCACAAATGTGTTCTTTTTTTTTTTTTTTTTTTGGTAATACCATGTAATTGGCTTTAGTAATAATTAACGCAATTCAGTAATTGTATATAAAAAGGTAAATTGGAAAGATAATCATTGGTGATATATGATACTGTATTATAGTTTTTTCCAATAGGAAGACCTGCTCGCCACAGTGAGAAAGGGAACAATAAGAAAAGTAAATATGACTGTTCTGAGGCTATTGAAGTTTTTGTAGTATAAATAAATACTATAAAATCGTATGATAACTATAGCATACATGCAATGTATTGTTTTGGCATACATTTCTTGATCATTCTCGAGTTACGTAAAATTAATATAGGATTTAAAAATATAGTTATTTTCAAAATTTATAACAAAATGAAAAAAAAAGAAAAGAAAGAAATGTTGATATATGTTTGCCATGTTTTTAATCTATCAGCCATCCATTATCACATTTTATTCACTTTCAATATTTATGCAAAATTTTTGTTGCATCACATTGGATAAGAGAATTTAAATAAAATAGAAAGAATCCTGTACCTTGTATTGTAGTTTTTTTTTTAACAAAAAATAATAATAATAATAGTTTTTTTTTCGCAAGATATTTTAAATTGGAAAACAAACAAGTCATATAAAGTAAAAATAAAGTAAAATTACAGTAAGGGCCCTGCTCTACATTAACGTAAAGCAGAAAAATGAAGCAGAAACGTAAAACGGATTAAATGGTGTTCCTATGGAAAGTACCCGTATTTTAGGTTTCTGCCTTCGGTTTCAGTCGCGTTTTCTGCTGATGTGGAGCAGAGCCTTAAGGATATATTATACATTACCGAGGAATTGTGTTTACAGCAATTACAACTTGCATAAGAAATAAGAAGTAAATATCTGAAAAACTCTTTAAGCAATCCTTTTCTCTTTTCTTCAACATGTTTTGGCTAACTAAATTAAAAATTCGATGAATTACATAGTTCATAGAAAAGGTCACCAGATACGTATTCATACCAAAATCAAGCTTGAGGTAAAGGCAGTAAGTTAATAAGAATTTTCTTTTGAATTTAAAATACCCTTTAAAAATATTTGTAGTGAAAAATATTTAGAAGTGTTAGGGCCGAATTCAAGTGAAACACCATTGCAATCGCTTCGAAGCGATCGCAACGGACCGAAATCGCCAGCAATCACTACTGGAAGTCGAATTACATTAGAATCGCATCTCGTAGCGATTGTAACTTTTCACTTGAACCCAAATTTGGGAATTTGCGATTGCATTGGTGAGTTGCGATCGTCCGTGTTTCACTTGAATTCATACCTAAATTAAGTTAAACTGGAACACACACAACAAACAATTTTGTTCTTAACATCAACAGTGCCAGGAATCGACCATAAGCTTCTTAAAAGCTTTTCTGAATTCCATGTTGAAGATCGTGTATATGACGGGATTGACGCAACTGTTTATGTATCCTAACCACGTGGTGAGGAGAAACACAGTCACTCCGGGACGATAGGTGTCATTTTCAATTTTGATACAAATGGCATCGAGTATGTTGCAAGTGAAAAATGGCAGCCAGCACACAAGAAACATTCCTGTAAAAAGAGAGACAAGGAGTGAAAAATATGAAATCGAGATGGAATATGGATTTTTCTGAGTCTGGAACTTTTAAAAAATGATAGTACATATGTGAAACATAGTACGGAAATAAAATACAGGTAACAACATACATGTGATGCATTAACCCATTAATGCCTATCGTCTCTTTTTAGGGACGGTCTAAAAAGGGTCTGAATTTCCACAAAATGAACATTTCAACCTAATAATAGTGTTCAATTAGTACCTTGGTATTGCTTCAATTCGTTATTAACAGATTGAAGCACATAACCATTGTAAAATGCGTTCTGTAGCAGTTTTATTATGATCTTTATCAAAAGTTACATCGTTCACAATCTCAAGTAAAAAAGATAAGTTTTCAAAGTTATTCCCACCTTCCCAGTTTATGTTAATTGCTGATTTTATTTCTTCTTATAAAATGTCTTTTTAAATATTATATCGTAGGCAGAAAACAATTTTAGTTAAAAAAGTATGTACCCTCTGGGATCTATCGTAACTTTTAAGGGACGATTTTTCTTTCCTTAATAAAAAATTATATTTTACATGATAATTTTTAAATTGTTTTTCCTGTCCATTAAATACTGTTTGTAACCAGTATACAAAATATCTTAGGAAAAAAAAAGTCAGGCATTAATGGATTAAAATTAAAAGAAAAGAAATATTATACCAAAGACCACTTTCAAAAGCATACACTAAAATATGAGAACGTTGAAAGTTTATTCAAAATGCTGGCATTTCCGTAACTGTTACGATTCTTCCAAATTCTATGATATTCAATGAAACAGTTTCAGAGTAATGTGACGATATGATTCTTTTAAAGTACAACGCTATTTGGAATAACTTCTTTTCAAATGCGCCCTCAGAAAACGGGAAACCGAAGAAGCTTGATATGGTAATGTATGATCAAAATACTAAATACTTTTACATAATATTTTTTTATTATTTTTCCTGTCCATTAAACACTGTTTGTAACCAGTATACGAAATATCTTTGTAAAAAATATGTCAGGCATTAATGGGTTAACTTGGTGGAGGTAAGGCGTACTGATTTTGCAGGTTTTAAAGATAAACTACACGAGGCTTTAAAATTTTAAACTGGGCATTAAACAAAAACGCAGCAATTTTATCCTGCACGCGATGCTCATATTTCATTTAAAAGTAGTAATTTTTAAAAAACTAATGACCAAAGTTTTTTGTCGAAGAAATCCCACGGAGGTTTGATTCCTAAAGCAATAAAATTCCGTTCAATATCCTTCAAAATCACTATTTTTTAACTGCAGCACAGCAAAATTTAATTATGAAGCATGTTTTAATCTTCTGTACTTGCAGTCGTGAATTTACATGTTTAGAGGTCTGATGCAATGCATTTTTGGGGCATATTTTTCTATCACGAATTTATACAAAATGGTTGTGCACGTTTAAACTCCAAAATGGCCACTATATTCAGGGGGAACTCTGGTTGGCCCTTGGTAGCCCGATCTGTGAGGCGTCGGACTCGTAACCGGAGGGTCCCGGGTTCGATTCTAGCCGATCAAAGATCCACCGTCGTTACTAATGGTGGCTGGGCGACGTGAAATAACGGTCGTGGTTACAAAGTCCTCCAAGTGAAACGGTACCTCTAGGTGACCTGGGTTTGCTCGGACCTTGGTCTGAGTCAAAAGATCAAGGCGCTCTTTAGGGCCCCATCCCGGATATACCACGAGTTAGGTACAGGAGACACTAAGGTAAATTCGCCATTGTGTAGGCCCAAAAAATAGTTGTTAATAGTACAAAGTAGACACGAATAGTGTTCTGTAATCGAAAAGTACATATAAATGGCTTTTGGAAGAATGTTTTATGTTATAACTTTAAAGTGAACGGAAGGCTCCTCGTAATCATAGCTTATAATCAAATCCCGTGACAGTAAATTATAACGTAATAGGGTCCATTTTCTACCCCAAGGCCACTATTAGACGGCTCTATTCTGCAATACTGTCAGAAAAGAAAAATGTTTTTGCATCCTAGTTTCTATTTCTAACCTTTCTATTTGAATTATGTTCGTACTAACTGAGCGTTAAATTAAAAAAAAAAAAAATACTCAATAATAATAACACTAATTGAAGGGTTTGAAGGAAGGAGGGGCTGTACTACATTTTAAAAAATGAACACTCTGGACCATTGGAAGCAATGGCTGCAGATAAGTAAAAATTGACACCTCAAAAAGTAGATGTCATTAACCAATTTCATACGCACACTTAACGACAAACCATAACACAAAAAAGCTGCAACAACTGCAACAATAAAACTTTGAACTTTTATTACTCGCATTTTTTTTTGTCACATATCCCCTTCATCTCCCAAGCTTTTCAATTATTATTATTATAAATACATAAACCCATATTTACCCAAAACTATAGCTAAAGTTTTTGTGGCTTTCCTTTCCTTTTTCGCAGAAGCCCTTTCTCTCTTTTTTCTGCTGCTTTTGTGACGACGACCAAGATTGAACTTGGATTTCTTTTTAGACTGAGCGCCATCCACGTTTGTATCTTTCTTCCGTCTGGACACACCATTCGTTCTTGGCTGAAGTGCTATTGCGTTAGCATGGTCTTCAATTACAATGTCTATCGGCTTGGACAACATATCAGGAGATGTAGCAAACTGTGTTTCTTGTTCTACATGAGAAGTACCATAACCTGAGTCTGTGTTACCATTTATGGGAATCTCGATTCTAATTGTCTCAGCAACGAAAGCACTTAGCAACATGGCCGACGCAGCTGCCCCGCCTTTGAGAGTTGGTTTCGAAACTGAATCGTCCCCACCAGTATCGTCATCGTAATCGTCGTCTTGACTACCACTGCCAGTGTTCGTGGTGATGTAGTCACGTTCGATAACGATTTGGAGGCCGCTCGTGCTTCCAGAATCTTTTTTGCTGTCCTGATCCTTTTTGGATTTGGCGTAGGGCTCTGTGTTCAGACTTGTACTGCCAGTGCTGCGGCCGAGTCCAGATTCTGAATTGCCAGAACGCATTCTGTTCTTCTTTGCTCTTGCGTGAATTGCCTGTAATGTATAACAAGTAATTAGTGATTTCAAAACGTCATACATTATATTTTGTGCCCTAGATTCAGGGACGGTACAAGGAAAGGTCAATGGGGGAGATCGCCCCCTCCTTGCGGGTTTAAGCACAGGTAACTTTTCAATATTGAAACTCAAAAATGCACTTTTGAACTATCTTTGATGCTAGCCGAAAGGAGGTTTAAAGCAGCCCTCAGGATACGTTTCACAATAGAAATCTAACATTTGTAAACTATATGCAAATCCACTATATAGACTGCTATATAGTTTATGATGCGGCTCTAACTAAGGCTCCTATAAGAAGGGAGCTGACTCATCCGACATTTTGGTTCGAAAACGGTGGGAGTGGAACCACTGGTATCTGTACTCAAGTCACATTAAAGAAAAGTGGAAGCTAAGTTTGAATTGTAGCTGCATAGATGATATTTGACTATTTTTGTCAATATGACAAAAACATTTCATAAACTCAGGCTTAAAACAAGTGCAATATGAAAATAGACCCAATTTCATGAAACATTTCCCAATAAACTGTTTTTAAATTAGAGAAATAAGTTATCTTTTTAAATTTACCTAATACGGTGCTTTATCCAACTAATCATAAGTTATTTTACACCAGAGCAACTAGGTGTAATATTAATGTGTTTCAAATACCTGTAACAAGGCTAGATTCAAGAGTGTCTTGGAACCAAAATATCGGACAAATCAGCCTGTTCTCTAAAGGAGCTCTAGCTCTAACTAGATGTGTAATAATACATACGTAATAAAATGAATCGCCTCTGCCTTAGAACATTTCTAGATCCGTCCTTGACTAGATTCTACGATCAAAATAAGCAATGAACGTTTTTTGCAGAAAATATTTTCAATATATACCTAGAGTAAAATTAATAAAAAGTATTTTTCAAATTGCTTTCATCTAGTTCTTAAATATATATTTTTTTTGCGTATTACAACACAAAACATATCCTCGATCACCACTTTCCAAACAACGTACAAAAGAGCAGTAGATATCAAAAGTTTAAAAATAGTTAGATAATCTGAAAAAAAAAAACATTCAATGAAAACAATTGAAAAAATAACAACTCAGTGTGATGTCCAAAATATCCCCAAAGTTATGTGAATCTCAGAAGAAACAATATTCAAAAAGGTTTTTGAATATTGTTGCATTTGTTACGTATGAAACTTTTTGAAGAACCTTATTGAGTTGTTCATTTTGAAAATCATGTTAATTTTCAATTATCGGAACAAACTTGATGTTAATATTGACTCTGTTGTACCCTTACTTAAATGTAACCCAGTTAGGAAAATGCGGCTTACTTTTTGTTTATTTCTGTATACTTACTTATTGTTATCCATTATTTCTGTAACATAAATTGATTTTTTTTTCTCAATAAGGTAGGCTTAAATGAAGGAAGGTATTTATCCAAGGTACAATTTACTAACTCATTAGTTAGTAAATTAAATGGTTACTCTAAAAAATATTATTTCGCCTCACAAGAACGAGAAGAGATAAATCTTTCCATTAAGGCTGGGCTGAGGAGAAGGTGGTCAACAGGCTTTAAAGCGTCAGTGCTACAGAGTGAACAATCGGGGCTGTTGACAATTCGAAAACGATGAATGTGGGCATAGAGACAATCGTGCTTGCTGGACAATCGAAGGCAATAATTGCAAAATATCTAGGACAGTCCAAGATCTCATGGATCGACTATTTCTGTGACTTCTTACATATTCATTTTTTTTAATCTTAGATAGGAAGAGTGGCTTTCTTACAGACAGAGTTTGGCTCTTGAAACAGCATAAATCTGTAACAAGACTCCTCAGACAAGGGTGTCACATGTTAGCTAAGGTTACACCACACTATCATTAGGCCTCTCTCTGCTCAATTCTCTAATTCGTCACAGATTGCGAAGATTTGGGAGTACTTGGGATTGTAAGTTGAGTAGCCTACTAGTTGGAGCTCACCCGTATCATTTCGTGTATTTATTCTAGAAGTGTATTAACAGGGTACTAAAACATCTAGTAATTTGACATTTTTATTTCATTTAAATATCTTTTTTCCTTATTTTTTTATATCTATCTTCAGCCAATGTTATCCTTACGTGTGTAAAATTTTGTTTTGTTCTGGCAAATAATTTCTAGGTGCGTCAAATTTTTTTAAT
>JAXGGA010001355.1:0-25000 GCA_038373865.1 Uloborus plumipes | reverse complement strand
GTAATGGTCATCTGTATTAACCATTGAGCCCAAATATTAAGAGGACAGTGAAGTCGGCAAGAGGTTTTTTGTCCATGCGAGCTTGACAAAAAGGTTGCTCTCTTCGTATTCAAACAAATTTTATTCTATGAAGTTTTTTGCAATGCATTTTAAAGGAAACGTTATTTCCCCATTGAACAAGATGGTTTATTACGTGAAATTATTTTTCATACTCGCTTTAAATTCAGACCGCGAGCTTCAAAGCTGAAAATAGGAAGTTCTCTCCTCTTAGTAGTATAGCTCAATAGTATTAACGGAAGATTTTCTAAATATATTTTTTAAAAAATAGTAAGATGGTCATTGCTTTGAGGGAAAAAAGCCTCGCTTTGATTACATAATATTAAAAAATAAATACATTAATTTAAAAAAATGCAAATAAGATTTAAGTATAAAAAGTAAGTGATATTAAAAATTTCACATTTGTTAGAATCAGTTACCTATCAATGCTGATTGCCAGAAGATTTAAGAATAAAAAGTAAGTGATATTAAAAATTTCACATTTGCTAGAATCAGTTACCTATCAATACTGATTGCCAGAAGATTTAAGAATAAAAAGTAAGTGATATTAAAAATTCCACATTTGTTAGAATCAGTTACCTATCAATGCTGATTGCCACCAGATTGAAGATGGAAGCTGTGCTACACGTAACATCAACGGCGATATAGAAGTCGCACAACGTGTCGCTTAGTTCCCAGTCGACGTTTACCTGTGCCATCAATAGAAAAAAATAAAGAGAAAGCTAGCAATTCAATTGGTAATTCAAGAGTAAAAGTGAAAGTAATTTTGCAAATTTAACATACAAAGTTAGGTATAAAGAGCTGGCAAATCAATTGGTAATTAAAGAGTGAAAGTGCAAGTATTTTAGGAATTTCACAAGCAAAAATTTTTGAAAGTAAGGCATAAAAGACTGTTAATTCAAAGGTAAAATCGCGAGCACTTTATAAAAACTGACACGAAAAAATTGATGAAAGTAAGGCATAAAAAGCTGGCAATTCAATTGGTAATTCAAGAGTAAAAGTACAAGTATTTTACTAATTTGACACAAAAATTGTTGAAAGTAAAGCATAAAAAGCTGGTAATTCAATTGGTAGTTCAAGAATAAAAGTGCAAGTATTTAATGAATTTGACACACAAAAATTGTTATCGGTAAGGCATAAAAAGCTGAAAATCATAAAGAATCCATTAAATACAAAGTAGACAAAATCCATTTGACCCCTTGACTTACAGTGTCGCTTCTGACTGGTCATTCATTTGAATGGCCACTTTAGACTTTGATGAGCCTGAAATGATTATTATTTTATGTATTATTTAAATGTTTTTTATTAATAAAAATTAAAAACTTAAATGTGTTCTTTCTTAGCTTTCATATTCAGTTGAGCGAAATTAAATGGTAATCTTCAGTCGCATCAAATTCCATTCAATTTGCATCTTAAGGTGTGCCGAACTTCAGGATATATGCACCTCTGCACACTTTAGTAACGGAGCTCTACGCCAATGTAGCATTTAATATGCACTAGAACGAGAATTTTTCACTATCTTAGAACACTTCTTGACTCTTACGTCTGCTGTAATTAAGAAAAAATGGAAACAAATGTGGCATAAATTTAAATGTAGACCAATTACCCTACCGGAACTAATTTTTATTAGAAATATCAAGTGAGAAATTTTCCAGTCTTAGCACACTTTTTGACTCGTACGTCTGCTGTAATTAGGAAAAAAAGAGAAACAAATGTGGCATAAATTTCAATGTAGACAATTACCCTACCGGAACTAATTTTTATTAGAAATATCAAGTGAGAAATTTTCCACTGTCTTAGCACACTTTTTGACTCTTACGTCTGCTGTAATTAAGAAAAAATGGAAACAAATGTGGTATAAATTTAAATGTAGACAATTACTCTACCGGAACTAATTTTTATTAGAAATATCAATTGCGAAATTTTCTTTTTGAGATTTGTACAATCTTTGGCGAGCTGCATCTCGGAGCAAAAGCAAAATTAGGAAAATCAAAAAAATGCCTGTAAATTACTTTTTCCGTACTGACATCTATGGCAAACGCAACTACTTCTAAAGCCTTGGTTTCTTAGAACGCGACAATCTTCGCTGACGCCGGGCGCGGCTGCACGCTGGAATCAGAACCAGTTTGATTGGAGCGTGGAGTGAAGCAACGTGAGTCTGCGGCTCAGGCGCATGCGCAGAAGAAGGCGGCAATCGTCGCCTCGCCAGAGATCGACGATTTCACTCCTCCGAAAACAAGGGCTTAAGAATACAAAAGTAACTTATTGTCTGGGTGGACATGAGCAATGCTTTTTGCTAAAGGAATCACAAAAATATCATTGTGATATATTTTATTGTTTTGTTCACAATATCTTTAAAATATGTATTCGCGATCTTGTATGGGTAAACAATGTATTAAATGTTTATCAACAACCATTTAAATCACCAAATTTAACTTTTCACCACATGTAAAATGCTTTTTTTCAATAGCTTTCACTTAAATGCATTTAAGAAAAAAGTACAAAAGTGACTTAGTCAGTGAAATAAAATAAATAAATAACGTTAACAATTTTTAAAGAAACAAATGTCTAAAGAACGTTTCCTTTGAAGCATGTCTTAGGGTCTTCTAACAAAAATTTCGTAGAATATATTGAGATATATTTTGAAAAATATACTTAATATTCAGTTAAGATAAATGCATTCATTATTGGGCTTGATAAAACGATAATTGTCAATCCCCTGGTAACAACATACAAAAGTTTTCGCACAAAGTATTACCATCTAACTTTTTACGTAGGCAAATACTCGGAGTGCATGTGTAATCAATACTAATTTGGAAAATAATTTGATTTTCAGGAGACACTCTTTAAAAGCAGTGACTATCCAACTTGAAAAATGGCCGTGGCAAACTTCCAACTTTCTCGACATGTAACTTAAACTAATTTAGATGACAGAAAAGTTTGTGAGAAACTTCTACGGCCAATATTTCGAACAGCAAGAGAAATATCGCATTGAAGCTATAATTCACCAGAAATTTTCATGTAAATTACTCTGCTCCACTGAGTCTGTAGCAGACTTATTGATTATATGTTCTTAATGAATGTATAAATTGCCATAAAACAGATAGCATCGGCAGTATTAATTTGTAAGGAATTCGTAATGGGTGAACTATTTTATCCGAAATAAACCATTAAGTATGGCATTAATTGTTCAGATTGTAATGAATGTTTTTTCCCCTTTAGTTTACTACTGAATAAAAAATATCGTTTACAGTGAAATAGTAAAATTCTTAAGTTCCTAAATTCTGTAAGACCTTAACTTTCAATAATAAGTTTATTAAAATACATACATGCACTATTTTAGATTATTTGCGTAGTTGGAGTTTTTGAGAAAAAAAAATATATTATAGATTAATTTAAAACATACAAAACTTCTTATAAAACTTTATGATAAACACTTCCATAAATCGTGGCTAATTACAAATCAAATATACAATTAAGAATTAAACATACGTAAGGAAGAGCAGAGGTTTCTAAAATATTTTTAAAGTATACTTCATAAAAATCTTTGGCTCAAATCCACCAGATAAGAATATGGATATTGCGGATGATGATTCGAATAATGAATCATGTAAATAAATAAATAAAAAAAGTACACAGCACAAACTGTCTATGCAGCACTATGACTGAAGTATTATTGCAAAAGGTACTGGTGAAACGCTATGTTTTACATTTTTTTTTTTTTTGGTAGCTTTCTTAACCCATTAATGCCTGACTTTTTTTTTTCCAATGATACTTTGTATACTGGTTACAAATAGTGTATAATGGACAGGAAAAATAGTTAAAAAATTATCGTGTAAAAATTAAATTTTTTATTTAAGAAAGAAAAATCGTCCCTAAAAAGGGACGTTAGGCACCAGAGGGTACATACTTTTTTACTAAAATTTTATTTCTGCCTACGATGTAATATTGAAAATGACAATTTATAAGAAGAAATAAAAGCAGCAATTAACATAAACTGGGAAGTAGATTCAGAGAACAAGGAAATATTGGTGTTGTTGAGTATGAAAGTCAGCAAAGCATTTATTCTGCAAACCTACGTATTGCATTTGCTGCATTCCGATAAGCTCTTTTGCTTCAATGGGCACATCTTACCTGAGTCTTATTTAAAGCAATATAACAACTAGCCCCATAATACCTAACTCAATCCGGTACTCTTGAGCTCAACGCATTTTGTACAGCAGCTTCTAAAATAAAAATGAAGAGCGGCTACCACCATTTTTTAGAGTGAATCAAAAACCGGTAGTTCCCGATATTTGATGCATGGGATCTTTTTCCCTATGCAACGATTGTACTGAGCAACCATATATATTTGGTTCATCAATTTCAATTACTTTCTTTTCGCTGTTGGACAATCGCTTAGCCTTTACAATAGGATGAACTCCATGAAGATTCAATGCAATAGTTATGACATTGCTATTATTCCACCGAACCAACGTAATATTATTTTACCTGTCATCGACAGTTATTCAAAACTTCCTCTCTTTTCTTTTTTGAACAACGTAACTTTAGTTCATGAGCATTTTTTAATCCGATTCTTGCACAAAACCTTTCTGCGACAAATAATCACGTAGGAACGCAAGAGAAGTAAATAAATTGTCACAGTAGAGATCAAAATTGGCATTCTCAGGGAATTCTGAAATTAAATCTGCAACCCCCCCCCCCTTTTCCAAACAACAGACACATATGCAATCCTTGAATTCTTCATCAAGGTGAAATGCTAAGCTTTTGAAACAGCTTAGGGCTTCTTCAACAGTCAGACTAAACAATAATAGACACCTAAATACATAATGGAAAAGTAATTAAATACAACGAATAATTAGTGTTTTAAAGAACTACATTTTTGAAATAGCTTTCTTTCAAAATTTACCTTGAGTATTTTTTGTAATTAAAAGAAAAAGAGAGAAAATATTTAAGAACGTTGTATAATTAAGTTTATATATTAATTAATTTAATTTAATTAGATTTTTAAAATAAAATAAGTTTTAAAAATGACAATTATTATCTGTTTTTCAGTCTAAAAACATTTACTAACTTCTTTTGATATAAATTATAGATTCTAAGCAAGAAACCAGCAACGGTTAAACAATGCAGCCATTGGTGCCTAGCGTCCCTTTTTAGGGACGTTCTTAAATTGCTATAAAATCCTAAAAAAATTAAATTTACAAAATTGCAAAAAAAGGTAAACTAAAACATCGATCAAAGTAGCACATATATCAAACACAGATAGATTTACTTGTTAATAACTTTAAAAACTTAGCTTTTTGTTCTTGAGATTGTGAACGATATAATTTTTGATAAAGATCATAATCAAATGGCTACAGATCACACTTTAAAGCGGTTATGTGCTGAAATCTGTTAATACAGAATTGAAGCAATACCAAAGCAATAATTGAACACAATTATTTGGTTGAAATGTTCATTTTTGGAAAATTCAGATTCACTTTTTGGACCGTCCCTAAAAAGGGACGCTAGGCATTAATGGGTTAATCACCGCATGGTAGCGCATTGGCCCTCTGAAGCTGAGAATTTAACGATCGCCTGCGCTGTTTATTTATTTCTTTACTAGCGGTACCCGCACGGCTTTGCCCGTGGTATAAAATTAAAAGTTCATTTGCAAAATAATTGATATAGCAGAAAAAATGCTCTATTTCAGTTATAATTCAACTATTATTCCTTCAAAGTGTGATATAAAAATCTGATATGGACCCCACACTACTTAATTTTACGTGTAAATTGCTTAGTAGATGCCTTAAGTGCTAAAATAGTGCTTGGAGTGAGCAAGATAACAATTCAAACATTTGTATCCCTAGTTTGCTACGAAAAAATGCAAAAACATGTTTTACAATGATTAATCTCCTAAATATCGGCGATTTTAACATCATTCAGTGGATTTTTCGCAAAATATCGCCAATAGCGCCAAATTGAAAAAAAAATTTTTTTTTTCGCCAAATTGGCGTCAAACACTTGGCGACCAAAAGCTTGGCGATATATCGCTAAGTTGTCGCGCCAATTCATATCACTTTTGTCTGCATTGAAAACACTGATTTACCCCATAAAAGGGGTAAAACACCCCCTTGGGGACATTCGAATGCAACCCCAAGGAGAGATGCACAAAAATAAGCCAAAAGAGAAAATAAGAACAATTTTGTTACTCACAGAAACCAACAGAAATCTTACCAAAGTTTAAAAGAAGAAGAAAGTTTTCTTTCCTAGCTTTAAAAACAAAATGCATTTTCCGAAATGAAACACTTTAAAAAGAACGATGCATCATTGCAATTGATACGATATTTGGTTAATCTGTGCTTTAGATACCCTTTTCTCGCTAAATAGGAGATAGGCGTGCCAAGCGTGGTAACCCTGACTATTTTGCGTAGTTTCTCTCGGAGCTTTCAATTTCGCGAGACACTCAAAAACGCGCCAGTTGGTGACTTTTTGAAAACGCGTCAAGCATTGTCCCAAAGCACAGTTTCACCGGGAAAAAAACAGGATTCCCAGAGAATTGAAACAGAAAAATACTACGCCTCCTCTAAAAAAAATATACTACAATATACTACTGTTTTCAAACGTTGCCAAAATCAATATTGCTGAAATGCGACATCTATGAAAATGAAAAAAAAAAAAAAAAAAATCTGCCAAATCTTTTAATTAAGTCATTAAAGTATATTGGAAACAGGGTTGCCAGAAAAATACTACGCTCCTTATTTGGGCCGAAAAAATACTACCGTAGTATCAAAAACACTACGTCTGGCAACGCTGGAGAAAGAACGAAACAAAAATAGATATGAACACGTAACCATGGTAACAACATGAAAAGTTGATTTCCGTTGATAAAATAATTTATTTCATCTCTATTTTCAAACAAATTTTATTCCCGAGCCCAACCATTTTAGAATCGTTTGGCTTGCTTTACTGAAGGTAAGCCTTGAATTCCGGGATTCTAAAAACAATGGTTACAGCTCTCCTGATGATCGTAGAAACTTCAAAAAAACTTCATTTTGTGCAGAAAATTTCAAGCTTTCGAATTACATAAGACTTGAAAATGTGTATGAAATATTTCTTCCCTATTTTATCGAATTTCCGCTCAGAATTCGAATAGAAAAAGAACGAAATGGAATTTTCGAAAAATCGCTTCGAGGTGCAAAACTACATGCTACAAACTAATTTTGTGCCAAGTGGCATGAAAATCGACCGAATGGTTTTGGCGCTACGCGCGTAACAGACAGACAGACAGACAGAAAGAAGGAAAGACAGACCCACCTTCAGCTTTATTATTAGTAGAGATTTTATTGGAATGGCAAAGGTAAAAGAAGGTAAAACAGTTTGAAAGCTCTGATAAGATGTTGAAGTTATTTTTCTCATCCGTTGTTGATGGATAATATTATTTTACATTATGAAAATATGTAATAAAAAGTTCTTAATAAACATTCCAGAATTCAATTTTTTATACTGAAGGAATGATTAGTTTTTAATTCTAAAGAAGTGAAAGGGAGGAAACTGTCATTTTTTACACATTTATTAAATAGCATAAATTAATGTTAATAATCCATACCAATGTAACTATTCATTAATGTATTTTAACGTAATTATTTAACACTGATTCTTGATTACCAACGTAGCTTAATAAATCATCTTTTTCTCTTGTCTCTTTTATTTTAGATGCAACTGGTCTCGAACCATATTACTTTTGCTTCTAACTTCTTCTGCCATTTCTTTTCTAATAAATCTCTCTACTGTCCGAAGATATTGCCGTTTGATCTTGCTATAACTCTTTCACATTTTTTCTTAATCTAATTTCCTGTCTCTTGTCAGTGCTGAGATATAGATATTTAATAAGAGTCCAGACCAGAGGGAGAAAATGCATTCTTGTAAGATAATTTGGGTTCCGAAAAAATAATAAAATGGAGCCAACATGCAAAGAGATTTTTGTTCGTAAAGAGGTGTTGCTAAATTAAAGAAGTTCTTTTACGTTTGCTGTTTAGATGTACAGTCATAGAAAAAAAACGAAACACTCGCTCATATTCGAAGACTATTAACACTAGTGACACGTGTAATATGTTATTTTTTCAGGAATAATGTGCTCTATAAATTTCTATAGGTAAATTGTTGTTAAGGGGTCGTCTTCATATAAAAATCGGCATCAACTTTAATATTTTCTATGAAAACCCCACTTTTTTTATCACATATTTATGATCAGCAACATCATTTAACTTTGTATACCAAATCGTTTTAAAATTGCTCTAGCCGTTGCTTCACAATTGAACTGAGAAAAAACCGTTCCGTTATGTTAAAAATATTTTTGATACTTGTGCGTATTATACCTAAACCACTTTAGGTACGGCAAAGATTGTTTTTTATATCAAAGTATGATCCAACCCAAGAATAGAAACGTCATTGATTTCCTCTCTGATACAATTTTTAATTTTTTATGAATTTTGAAATTAATGTTTGTAAAAATGATGATCTGGAACCATATACTATTTTGATGGCGAAACAATCTAGAAGTTGTTTCAAAGGAGAATCCAAAATGTGAGTTAAAAATATCCAGTTGTTTTTAAGATATGCAACAAGACCATTTTTCGGGACCAAATACAACTGTGCAAACTGAAACAACAGCAGGTAATTTCTATGTTAAAAAAGAGGAATATGCTTACCCACCAGTTGCAGAGCATTCTCAGCGCTTTCATATAGTATTTAGTTTTCAAAAGTAATTATCCATTGAAAGCGAAACGGTTAATAAAACCGCTGATTTTACTTTTAAAGTGGAAGACAATTCAATTTTCGTCCATTTGTGAGAAGTCTGCTTTCATGCAACATGCAGCAATTCAGTAAACTTTTTAGGTGGATACTTGAAATCACAGTAAAATGTGGCATCCCCGAAGGTTATTCGGAATAATCTGTGTTCAAATGTTTTCTTTTTAAATTCTGCGGTACGGTTTTATCATTATTGCCAATCCTAATACCGTAGCCTTTTTAAATACAAAGACAACGTAACCTCTCTCCAGGTTCCCCAGCATGATCTGTGACGTTTCGGCTTTTATTTTTAAATTTTGGGACACGGTTTTAACATTATTGCCAATCCTAACACTGTAGTTATATAAATACAGAGACGGTTAAATCACAATCTCTCCAGAATGCATTTGCTGTCTGAGTTAGTGCGTAGATAAAAGTATACATCTACCTTTGTATAAACAAAAATATAGAATGTTGCATTTTTCCCTTGAACTCTAACAGCAGAGTTTTCACGCGGAAGTTTCAAAAAATATTATAACTTTAACAAATCCCGAGATTTTTCAATTAATTACAAAAATCAAACGTGTTATTGCGATTAGCTTTAGTTAATTTCTTCGAAAAATATGATTTGTCTACTCTTCGTAAACTTTGACCTTGAAAGTAGCATTTTACATGTGGTGGTGGTCCCTAAATATTTGGTCGGTCATAACTTTTGTTCTACTGGTTCTAAACTGATGCCGCTTGGTACTCAGCTTAACTTTGTCCCTCCGCGCCAAATTTTGTTACTAAACGTAGGGGTTCCCATTTGAAAATTCAGACTGTGAGTTCATTTCACTTTGTATATGGCCCTTTATCAAAATTTAACTCACATAGTTTTAAAGAAGACTTTAATACATTTCAGAAGAAACCTATCTTTTGTTCTTAGCAAGTATAGCGGCCGAATAATTTAGAGTGTTTCGTTTTTCTTTTCTATGACTGTACATAAATATAGCTTTAAAAAACATTAATCCGTCAACAAAAAAAAAAAAAAAAAAAAAAAAAAAAGAAATTTATTTATGATCAACAACATTTTCATTATCAAGGATTGTAGTCAGGTTTTGAAACATATACACAGTCCAGTCACATTAATGTGACCCCCACGCACTTTTGACGTCGACGTCAAATAACCAATCCCTGAAGGCACTTAAAGCACAGTGCCGTTGAGGGTATATAAAGGGTGTGTGAGGGCTTTGGAAAACATTTCCATTCTTGGCGTAATACAAAAATGAAGTCATTTATCAGACGTACAAAAGGGAATGGTCGTTGGCTTTTGGGCCGAGGGTGGAAGCATTTCCAAAATGACTGAGTTTTTGATCTGCTCTCTTGCCGTCGTGGTAAAAGTGTACCATGCATGGCAAAGTGGTATTGTTCAAAATCAGTGACGTGGCAATTGTGGTGCACCAGGAACCATAGATGACAGAGGCGAACGAAGGCTGTGGAGATGCGTTTGGGTTAATAGACGGTATACGCCAGTACCGCAGATGGATGTCTATTGATTGGCGACTGGTAGCATTTACTGATGAATCATGTTAAATGCTCCATCGGACAGACGGATGTTAGCTTAGAAGGCATGAAACCTCTGGAAGCAAACACCCTTCAACCATTGCCGGTACGGTCAAAGCTGGAGGCAGGAGAACTATGATCTGAAGAATGTTTTCCTAGGGTTCTATGGGTTCACTCATCATTGTAGAAGGCATGATGGATTAATACAAATACGCATCTGCCCTTACGGTCCACGTCCACTCCTATATGGATATTGTTTTTCCTCAGGATGCTGGCATCTACCAGCAGGACAATACGAAGTGCCATACAGCTGCCAGTAAACATGCGGGGTTCGAAGGGCACCAGGATGAGCGTACCATTCTCCCCTGGTAAGTAAACTCATTTGACTTAACACCAATCACGAATCTGTAGGACCATTTCGATTGGGTTCTCCGCGCCATGGATCCTCACCCACGTAATGTAGCTCAGCTGGCCACGGCATTGGAGTCGGCATGACTCAACATCCCGGTGAACATCTTCAGGTATCTAATTGACTGTCTTCCTGCACGTCTCGCAGCTGCCAGTTCTGAGAAATGTGGTTATTCTGACTTTTGACAGTTGGTCACATTAATGTGACTGGACTGCGTATATTCTTATACATTAGTTTATTTTTCTAAATTTAGTCTTTGAAACTGATTACTATGTGATCTATTAGTTCAACGTTAAAAAACCACAAATACGCAGCGATACTTCAGACACGTGTTTCGGCGTTACAAGGATCTCTTTTTTCAATGCAAAAAAACTGTGAGCTTATGAATGCACAGACTTTCCACAAAATGCTTTTATTGGCTTTTCTCAGATGTCTGTGCATCCATAAGCTCACTTTTTTTTGCGTTGAAAAAGGCGTTACTTGTAACGCCGAAATACGTGTCTGCAGTATCCCTGCGTATTTGTACTTTTTTAACGTTGTATTTATACTTTACATTTTTGCACAAAGGTATTTATGTACTTCTGATTACTATCTGTTTAGGAAAGGCTTACTTTTGATGAGCTTCAGTTTAGTCTTCCTCCTGTTTTAATCTTTTAGCATTTATAATATGACCTCTATTTTGTGTATGAAACACCCCATATGAGTTTGTTGTCCGTGTAATGTTTATCCTTGAGGATAAAATATAAATAACAGGAAAATGTGCTTAATATTTTTTGCTGACCAATTAAAATCAAATTGAGTATACAATTCTATTACTAAAATAATGTACATTTGTCATAGTACAGGTTTGATCTTGCAGCATTGATCCATAAGGTTGTTGTTTGCTCTAATATACAAGTAAAATCAAACATTCCGAAATTTTAAGTGCTCCCCTGCAAGCAAAAAAAAAAAAAAAAAACTCCTGCATATCGTGTTTTTTTTTAATTTATATTATATTTTTATTTAACCACTGTTGGTTTCTTCTGGTTTTTGACTGCAAGTCTCTGCAGCTATAACCTTCCACCCACCCCTGCAGTTGAGGGACCGATCCATTGGTCGGGCCCTAGTCTCCTCCAGGGTGGTGGTGCTTAAGTTCTACACACACTCGTTTAAACCTGCACGCCTACAGACACTTACACACTAACGCCTTCAAGCCTACACACATTCAGACATGCTTATACCTGCCCACCTACACACACACACACACACACACACGCTTACACCTGCACGCCTACATACACACTCACACGCCTCTACATACACATACATACATAGCCGCCTACTCATTAGGGTAATCCGAAAATGACTTTTTTTTTTATTATAATGATAGGTATTGCGGAAAAGGTGCAATTAGGGGAGCAAAGCGTTGTTTTGGTCAATTTCTTGGTCTGCCTCAATCGCATTGGAATTTCGAAAAAATACAGTTTTTTGAGGTTTTTAGGAAATTATTTTGTGAAATGTTTTAGCAGCTAACATCTAAAAATGCATCATATATGACGAACCGTGCAGTCATTTTAAGAAAAATGCCCCGAAAACAGCATTTTAACGTTTTGACAAAATTTATCAAAAAGGTAACAGAAAATTGCCAAATCTTGCTACGGATTTCAAAAAAAGGAAGGAATTATACCACAAACCTCAAATTATTTATGAGATTTCTATGCTCCCAGTGATGGCGCAATATAGGGGCTCTTGCGCCAGTAAAAACCAACTATGCCCCCAGTGGCATATTTTCCGCCCTACCCGCTATCGAAAATAGCAGAATTTTTTTTAAAATAATTTGCTAAAAATCTCGAAAAAAACTACATTTTTTACAAATTTCAACACGATTGCGGCAGATCAAGAAATTAACCAAAATATTTCAAATTTTTTCTGTACACTTTGCTCCCCAATGGCACCTTTTCAGCAATACTTATAATCGAAAAAACAAAAAGTCATTGTCAGCCCATCCTACTACTCATGCACATGTCTAATCACGCGCGCAAGTCTATATAAATACACACTCTCTTATATACACTTGTCACAATGCGTTACTGCAAAATTTGACTTTAAGGTGTACACGCACACACACAGATTTCAAAAATCGTGATTGTGAAAATCATAATTTGAATTCAAGATGTCAAAAATCTGTTTTTTTTTTTTTTTTTTTTTTTTTTTTTTGTACAAAAATGCTCTGATTTAATCTTATTAATGTCTTTCTCATAGCACACATACGTGAGAGGACTCCGTAAAGAAGGAACTTCGCTTTATATGTTGGAAGTTGCGGATTCGATTCCCGCCGTTTAAGGCTCCAATAATAAGGGAGCTTACTCATCCGACATTTTGGTTTTGTTCAAATCGGTGGGCGTGGAACCACTAATATCTGTATTCAAGTCGCATTGAAGAAAAGTGGTAACTAAGCTTGATATGCAGCTGCATAAATGATGTTTGTCTATATGATAAAAACAATTTATAAACTCAGGCTGAAAACAAGTGCAATATGAAAATAGGCCTAATTTCATGAAACATTTCCCAATAAGCTGTTTTTAAATTCGAGAAATAAGTTATAGTTCTAAATATATCTAATTTGGTGCTTTATCCAACTAATCATAAGTTATTTTACGACTGAGCAACCAGGTACAATATTAACGTGTTTTAAATACCCGTAACAAGGCTGGAGCCAAGCCTGCCTTGGAACCAAAATGTCGGACAGGTCAGCCTGACCTCTAAAGAAGCTCTACCACCGTTATTCGCAGATTGCTCCCTATCTTTGTACTGAATACGTATATTTTTACCGCATTCTAGTGTGTAAATACATAAACAAATCCAATCTCTGGGGCAGTAGTGCCCAATCTTTCCATAGTGTTGTTAACTATTGTCACGTTAACAACTCACACATGAACTGTTATATTATGTTCTCTTCCTGCCCTTCATATAATAAAGGCTCTGACAAAAGGGGATCTAACATTTCCGGTACTTCTATACCAGTAGAAAGCAAAGAACCATAGGTATATATACTACAGTCGCATTAAAAGAAAGTGGTAGCTAACCCCCCCCCCTTCCCCCAGACGGTAAAGTCTAGTTACCTAGTGCTTGACGTTAGGTCGTTATCGTCTGTATATTTTCAGAACTGTGAAGGATGCAATTGTAAATGACTATTAACTGTATGAAACATTTTCAAGAAGTAAAGGTCAATTTAAAATAAAAAAAAAAGAAACATACGTATGAATCTGAAATAGTTTTTTTTTTCCCCCACATTTTTTTTTTTTAATTTGTCCAAGACTTTATTGGTAGCCTGTGCATTAGGAAATTGCACTATTTTCAATTCTTGCATTATTTTATGCTTAAAAACTTTGGATACACAATTATAAAACGCATTTTTTCCATTATTTTATTTAAAAGAAATGTTTCTATAAATAATCAGTAATGTAAATCAAACGGTTTGGGGTTTCCAATGCATTTCTTACAGAGACAAATAAATTGAGCTTTAACAGCCATAGAATTTTGTAAACTAAAAATAAAAAAAAATGCATTGAAACGAATAATATTAGTGGATTTCTTTTTTATTCTACGTATCCGGAAAATCTTCTAAACTGGTTCTTTAGAGAACCATTTCCCTTGATTTCCTGATGATTATGGCTTATTTAAAGAAATAGCTGCGCCAAGATAGTAAGAAAATGTTTTTATCATTCTGAATGTGAGAAATCAGAGAAATATAAACAACCGTAGCATTTTTGTGATATGAAATTGCTTCCGCAGCCTCCTTCTTTCGGTTATACGATGATGTGCATTCGAGAGAAATCTGTTTCACTTTATTTCCTGGTTTCAGAACAAACTATTTACACAAATTTGAAACTTTGGAAAATAACAGCTAATAAAAACGATTTCTCCATGCTATCAACTTAAGTAACAATTTACTTTCAGAGCATGATCATTCTTATAAAAGTTTGTCTAAAAGATGAATTTCACAACAAATGCTTTATCGCGTAATAAGTAAGACAAAATCTTGAACTATTTACTATATTCTGCACACACTAGCTAATTCGTGAGCAATACTTTCGTCGCAAGACAACTTTAAATTAGGATCCTTTAATTATGCCCAATCTGTGTTTTAAATTTTAAGATAATGTAATGACCCTATAAAAGGGGTTCCGTTACCCATTTGAGGTCGCGACCCACTAGTTGGCACCCCCTGCTTAAGGCCCCTATAAGAGAGGAGCTGACTCATCCGACATTTTGGTTCCAAAACAGTAGACCTGGAACCACTGGTATCTGTACTCAAGTCGCATTGAAGAAAAGTGGAAGCTAAGCTTGAATTGTAGCTGCACAGATGATATTTGACTATTTTTTGTCTATATGACAAATACATTTCATACTCTCAGGCTTAAAACAAGTGCAATATGAAAATAGACCCAATTTCGTGAAACATTTCTCAATAAACTGTTTTTAAATTCGAGAAATAAGTTATCTTTTTAAATTTACCTAATATGTTGCTTTGTCCAACTAATCATAAGTTATTTTAAGCCATTTTAAGCCTAATCATAAGT
Organism: Uloborus plumipes; assembly: GCA_038373865.1. Taxonomy (NCBI): domain Eukaryota; kingdom Metazoa; phylum Arthropoda; class Arachnida; order Araneae; family Uloboridae; genus Uloborus; species Uloborus plumipes. The sequence continues at coordinate 9,658 of JAXGGA010001355.1, read as the reverse complement.
TATTTTAACCAGGTATAATATTAATGTGTTTCAAATACTTGTAACAAGACTGGATCCATGAGTGTCTTGGAACCAAAATGTCGGATAAGTCAACCTGTCCTCTAAAGGAGCTCTACTTGTACGATGCTCTTTATGTAGAATATACGCACTTCAAACCTGATTTCAAGAATCAATCTAGTTTAAAACTTATCCATTTATTTAACAAGTCTAAATCACATCAAAGGCGGTTCAACTAAAATTAATAAGTTGGAACATTATTCAACTGGTTAAAAACAATCACAAACAGTTTTTACAACAGTGAAGCATGTGTGCACTTGTTGCTTCACTCATACGGTCAATACGCCCTCTGGTGTGATTTATGCGCAGGATTTTACAATACTGTATTTTAATTCATGAGGCAAACCATAGGTGTAGTATAACTAGATACACATCTCCGATATTGGCAACGACTGGCCAAAACCTGAACTTACAAGGATTGACGAATCTTAAAAGTAAACGGGCAAAAGCTGTTTGTAATATGTAAAAGAAAGACTTTCTGCGCTTAACGATTCAAATTTGCAACTTGTTTTACAAATTTTACAGTTAGCATTTTCTTATTCAAACTTCACCCACGATTTTTTTTCTTTATAGTTTTTTTTTTTCAGACACTTGTTGAGTAGTCCTGTTTGCCCAGGATTAGGATTTTTTTCTCCTTCTGGTTAGTACTACATCCATGGATGCAACTCAGGAAATAGTTTGACATCGGTACAAATGTTTCCTAAAATATTTAAATTTATCAAAAAAATTTAAGCTCAGAAGCTGAGGTTCCATGAAAAATGAGACCTCGTATTTTACAAAATCGTCGCATAGCTACTTTTATGCATAAAAAAATTAGAAAAACTTTACGAAAAAGATGTCAATCTAACTAAAATATTGAATTATCTTTAGAATATTTGGCAATTACGGTGCCTACGCTGGCCAAACATTTATCATAAAATTCATGTTTTGTGGTTCCCTTAATTCATAACGGCATGTTTTAAGATCGAGAAAGAGAATTTTAATAATACATTATCTCAAAACGCGAGGAAAGTAAATTTTAAAAGATAAAAATGCTACAAAAGGCTTTTAAGTGGTAAGCCTCCAGGGGAAAATTGAAACAACAATTCTTCATATTTAAACGCATTGATAACGATTCAAGGGCCCGGGGGATTTCGTTTGCAGATGAGTAAATTAAAAATGCAATAGTTGCTGATATTTCCCAGCACTTGAGTAATTAAGTTTTGAAAGCTTTTCATTTCCTCTTTATTTTCATATTGTGCGCCAAATTTATGCGGGATAAAATGTCATTTTTTGTTTCGATACTAGAGAAATAGCTAAGCATTTTCTCTTGCACTTGAAGATTTTTCATTTGGTTTAAAGAGGAATATTAGTTTTTCAATTAAAAAGGAGGACTCTGAAAATTTGTGCATGCAATTCAAAAAGATTTAACGGTCTCAACTTTTAGTTTTCGATTTCAAGTTAAAAAGTAATTTACACTGTATAATAGTTTTTCTTCTGTATGCCTTAGCGTAATTTAGTTTAATTAAAATGTTAAATTAATTTTCTTTTCAACTGTACTCAAAAAATCTTGATATTTCACATTCAATCGTTTGTCTTAATGTATAGAGGAAAGGCAGTTAAAACTGACATAGGTATAGTAAACCCATATCTCCCCAAAAACAACAGTGTTGTAAAAAAATCCCCCGCCAAGAAAACCTTAAATACTCAGCCTTAAAAAGTTATGATATCGAGTTTTCCCACCAAGTTTGTGCCAAACTACAACTAACCTGTATGTATAGTTCTTTTAAATTGTTTTCAGTCCTGCCAGGCGGGAAGTTTTTACTCATTAAGCAACCACCTCACAAGACAAAGCTTCCCGCCTGGCAGGACTGAAAACAATTTAAAAGAACTATACATACAGGTTAGTTGTAGTTTGGCACAAACTTGGTGGGAAAACTCGATATCATAACTTTTTAAGGCTGAGTATTTAAGGTTTTCTTGGCGGGGGATTTTTTTACAACACTGTTGTTTTTGGGGAGATATCACATATTTTTGCATTAATATTATTTCTTTGCCTGTTTTTTTTTTTTTTTTCTCTTCAAAATTTACTTTGCATGTTTTTTTCCCTTAAACATTTTTCTTGGCGGTCCGACATCTGTGGTTTTCTTGGCAGCATGCATTTGGTGCAAAAGTTCAAGGATCTTCTTCAGTCTAGGATAAATTTGAAATCAATCACAATGTACCTCCCGAACCGACGCAAAACAAAGCTAGTTGCTAACAATACTACGATTAAATTAAAAGTTAAAAAAAAAAAAAACACAACCCTTACTGCCGATCTCATATTAAAATGAACTAAATTTAAGATCCCTTTTAGAAGCCTTATGCAATAAAATCAATTACAAATATTTTATTTGTTAACAAATAGAAACTGGCAAAAGATGAAATTATAAATCATTGAGTTTTCTTTCCTCGTGGCCCAACAATGAAAACATAAATGCTCAGATGTTGAACAGAGCTAGTAGATAGAAATCGGACCAATTTTAAGCATTAATAACTCCGGGGTGCGATGACCCCGGGGGGTAAATTTTGGGAAAATGTCCTCAATGTCTCATCGAGAATATTCATACCAAAAATCAACACTAAAGACCCCCGGGGAGAAAAGATACGGAAAATAAAAACGAGGGGGGAGGGGGTGGGGGGTCGAAAAATCCCCTATGCCGAGCTTTGGGACAAAATAAATGTGGGTGCAAAAGCAGAGCTCAATCCGAGTTACCGTTTAGTCTGGACCCCTGTCAAACAATTTTTATAAAGTGCGAAAAATAGCGATTTTATAACATATATCACCCCTCCCCCTGAGGGTCCTGGATGTTTTGCTTTAGTATGTGCCGTCAGGGGCCGCTGGAGATTGAGTATACCAAAAATGAACTCTAAGGATCTTTATGGGGCTGAGATACAGAGGGGTGAAAACCCCGGTTTGGTTACTCGCGTAAACAGTCCTAGTCGCTCTTTTACATTTTTATTGGCGACGGAAATTTCTTGGCGGCTTGTATTTGGTTTTCTTGGCGGGGCGGGACGCTCCCGCGTCCCGTGATACCATTGTTAGTTTCGACTTTAGTAGAGTCACTTATTGCAAAAAAAAAAACACTGACAGATCGATTTATTATAGTTATCGGTTACAAATGCAAATGCAAATACAAATGCTAATGCTAATACAAATGTGACGACCAACAACAGGCTATGGGCCTAGCTTGATTGGTCCTAGCCAATCTATAGTCCCGAATAAAGATCAATATCCCTTTTAAAGCTATCCATTCTTTTGCTTATTACAACTTCTTACGGTACGCTATTCCACGGGCCCACTACCTTATTAAAACCGTAATTTTTCCTTACTTTCTGGTTAGCGTGAGAATTGAATAGCTCAAAACAGTGCCCTCTTGTCCTTTCTTTTCAAAACTCTCACCAAGTAACTTATTTCGTTTTAACAAAATTAAATAACTAAATCATGAAGCTCCTGGACTCTCCTTTGTTTAAGATTTAACATATTGCACTGTCAAAACTACAGGTTGCTCAAAGCACCTTTAAGGGAAAACGTTGTAGCACCAACGGCACCCCCTGAAGGGTAAAACTTGACTCTCTTTGTCACCCTTGAAGGGCCATTTGGCTCTTAGGATGCCATGGGTCACACATGGGGTAACATAAGTTCCCCATAGGGTGCGATATGGAGTCAAATAGCATCTTCAAAGGTGCCATAGGGAGTCAAGTGGCACCCTTCAGGGGGTGCTGTTGATGCTACAACGTTTAACCGTTAACCCATTTATGCCCAGTAGCCTAAAAACGGGACGCTTGTTAGTTACTGCATATAAAAACCTGTAATGGGTATATATTTTTACTAAAGCTGTTTTTCACAAGTTAAATAGTTCTTCTTCTTGAGAAAACCAGTTGGAGCCACTATTTGGACATCAGAGTTTATTTATTAACAGCTATTTTCAGACAAATCGGTCAAGCAACAATCCAGCATGGGTAGCCACAGAAAGTTTTTTTTTTTTTTTTTTTGCTAACTTATTTTTCATAAAACTAAAATATTTTAATGTTGTAGCTAATGGCGCTAGCGGTCGGAGGGAAATTCGATCCCATGTCGGGTAATGACGCCACCGTCGCCTGAACTTTTAAAATTATTTTCAATAGTACTTATCGTTTCGCAAAATGTTTTTCACAGATTTTGTACAAGTATGTATTTCTATCAGATGAAAAATAAAATTAAAAAATCTAATACTTCTCTTTTGTAAGTTACATTTCCAATACTTTGCAAGAGAACGCAAAAACATTTCTACAAGTACAAATAAAAGGTTAAAATAGAGTTAGAAAACTCTAGCAGATAGCTATTTCGGGGCTATTATGAATGAAGCCCCATCATCAGTGCAAAAAGATGATGGTTCACTGACACCAGTCAAGTGAACCAGGAATGCGAGAAACGTGAGGGTAAATAAGCAGAACAGGAAGAGTAGGTACGCAGAAACTATTACGTCAAGGGTTGGACACGACAACTGCGCAACAAAAAATTACGTCACAGACGAAAAAGTTTTTAAATAAGAGATTTCCAAATGTTCGGGAAAGGAGGGGTGCTAGACAGATCATTGACAACTAAATCTGAATTTTTCCAGATATAATAGGATTCCCAAAAATCTAAAATCCTATTATATCTGGAAAAATTCAGATTTAGTTGTCAATGATCTGTCTAGCACCCCTCCTTTCCCGAACATTTGGAAATCTCTTATTTAAAAACTTTTTCGTCTGTGACGTAATTTTTTGTTGCGCAGTTGTCGTGTCCAACCCTTGACGTAATAGTTTCTGCGTACCTACTCTTCCTGTTCTGTTTATTTACCCTCACGTTTCTCGCATTCCTGGTTCACTTGACTGGTGTCAGTGAACCATCATCTTTTTGCACTGATGATGGGGCTTCATTCATAATAGCCCCGAAATAGCTATCTGCTAGAGTTTTCTAACTCTATTTTAACCTTTTATTTGTACTTGTAGACACGTTGTCTTGTATTTTTAACTTCATCAATTGTACAAAGTTTTCGACTGCTTTTCTTGCAAAAACATTTGTCTAATGCTTACTAGCAAACAGTGTACACGTATTTTCTTTTTAATTATTTATAATACTGATAAATAATTAAAAAGAAATAAGTAAAAGCTTTTAAAGAGAAACGTTGTTATGGCTCAGTACGAAGTAGAATTATACATACAATACAGTGGTAACACTGAAATGACCATTTGTTGACATGCTTTAGTTTTAACCTGAGGTGCGGAATTTTTCTGCTTTGATGACCCTACACTGCTTGAATTTATTTTTTCTTTGAAAAAAATACATTTGTTTTTAAATGTAATAAGAAAACAGGGAAAAATATTTCAAAAAATTACTCAAAATTTTCACCACTTTTTAATTTAAAAGTTTTGTTGCCAAATGACAGAAACATGCAGATGAACACAAATGATAGAATATAAATGCCAAAATTGTTCATATATCCAATAGGCAACACGATGCAGTGTAGAAAGAATAATCGTTTTAAAAGTTGGAAAACAGTTTAACAGTGAAATTTCTTTTAAAAACAGTAGGAAAATCTTTAAATTCTATACACTTATGTCTTTTCTTTATATTTATTTATCTGAAAAAGGAGGTCTGTAGGATAAACGAATCGACAAATTATAAGATACATTACGCTCTACTTTTTCGCATTTGTATCAGCAATAGTATGTTTTATGCCTTTTATTTAACCTTAGAAAACAGAAGGATATGATATCTCGACAACAAAAACAATTTTATTCTAACTAATTTCTTGATAGAAATTGTTTTCAAATGCTAATCAAAAAACTCATTTGATTCTAAAACTTATAGGTAAGCTTCTCAAGAGTTAAATGCAGCAACTATACAAATCATAAAAATATGCTAATTGCATTTTCGAATCGTTTTATTTTGATCATATATTACCATATCAAGCCTCTTCCGTTTCCCGTTTTCTGAGGGCGAATTTGAAAAGAAGTTATTTCAAATAGCATTGCACTTTTAAGGAATCATATCGTCACATTACCCTGAAATTGTTCCGTTGAATGGCATAGAATTCGGAAGAATCATAACAGTTACGGAAATGCCAGCATTTTGAATAAACTTTCAACGTTCTCATATTTATGTGTATGCTTTTGAAAGTGGTCTTTGGTATAATATTTCTTTTATTTTATTTTTAAAACAGCATATGCGTTCAAATTTAAGTAGTTTAACGGTACAATTAGCTTCGATATTTTTAGATTAATGTTTGTTCCCAAAACCCTTAAAAGGCATATTTTAAATATCTAAATGGTTAATATTTTGCATGCGGATCTGTTTATGTCAGCTTTTATAAAAGTTGACGTAAACAGATCAATGATTTACAGACCTGTTGTGTGTGCGATGTCCATAAAATCTATATCAATGAAAGACTTGAAATTTGATCCAAAATTACTGTGAATCCTAGAGGGGTTGCACATAGGATTCATAGCAGCTTTTTTTTTTTTTTTTTTTTTTTAAAGTTCTGAACCATTTTTGCTAAAATGTCTTATTCGTTTCCGAATTTTTTTTTCTTTCTTTCTTCCTTTTTAAACTAATGGGTATTTTATTTAAATTGTCTCATCTTCGCGGAAGGAAGGGGGGGGGGGACTTTTTTTCTTAAATTATGATTCATTTTATTTAAACTGTTTTTCTTCAGGGGAGTTAGATTTCTATTTTGTGCTAACTGTAATAGGAGCTAAAAGAGACTGTTAGCTCTTTTTAATAATACGCGGAGTATGTTTGGCGAAAGGATTCAATTATTGTATTTTAATATTAATCCCTTCCCCCTCATCCTGCGTATAGAAGCATTGCCCTGTCAGAGAACTAGAACACAGTGATTTTTAATATTCACCATGATCGAATTTGGTAGGCGTGTTTATGCAACTGAAAGATGACATCGATTGAAATTTCGCGCTCCGCGCATTAGTGTTGCGCAGCTGGTGTCACTCAGAACACACAAACAAGGCTTGTTTTTAAAGCGTATTGCAAAGCTCGTGAGTATTATTTTTCCGTGAAATTTGACGCATTGCGTTCGTGTTAGCCAGAAATTCTTTTAAGAAGACGAAAAAGCCATTATAAACAGCTCACCGAGTTTGAACGAGGTCGTACAATTTGGCTACGAGAAGGTGGATTTTCATTTCGCGATATTGCAAAAAGACTTGGTGGGAATATTTCCAACGCGCATTATTATTGGAAGCTATGGTCAAGGGATGGTACTACCTCAAAAAGATCGAGTTCCGAGGTGCCACGTGGCACGACTGAGAAGGAAGATCGCCAAATCCTGCGTACGGCTGTGGCGCATTATACTGCATTTGCGGCTGACATTCAAGCTGCAGTTGGTACCGTCGTGACCCAAAGAACGGTTAGAAATCGCTTACATTAAGGACCGCTCCGAGCCAGGTAGCCTGTAGCCGGTATTCTATTGATTGCAAACCATTGCCGTTTGCGACATTAGTGGTGTCACGACAGAGCTCCCTGGAGGTCGGAGTGGAGATCTGTTGTAATTTTTGATGAAAACAGATTCTGCCTAGGTGCCAGTGATGGTCGCATGTTGGTCAGAAGGAGGCCAGGGGACCGCCTGCAGACAAGCTGTCTGTGGCATAGACACACTGGACCTACACCTGGAGTCATGGTATCGGGAGCAATTTCTTATGACAGCAGGAGCACTCTTGTGGTTATCTCAAACACAGTGACTGCAAATTAGTCGTCAGTCTGGTAATTCAACCTATAGTACAGCCCTTCATTAGTAGCATTCAATGGGAAGTTTTCCAACAGGATAACGGTCGCTCTCACACTGCTACTGTAACGCAATGTGCTCTACAGAGTGTTGACATGTTACCATGACCAGCAAGATCACCAGATCTGTCCCCAATTGATCCCGTATGGGGTATCATTGGATGGCTACTCCAGCATCATCCACAGTCAGCAATGACTCTCCTAGTATTGACTCAATAAGTGCAACAAGAATGGCACACCATACCACAAAGTGACATTCGGCACCTGTATGACACAATGCATGCACTCTTGCAAACTTGCCTTCAAAATTCTGGAGGTTACACCGGTTTTTAAAGTAACATAATTTCATTTGCAAGTCACATATGAGGCAAAAAATCAGGAAATTTTCAAACTAAAAGTCAGTCATCTTTCTGAAATTAACTTGGAATGTTCCTGAAAATTTCAGAAAAACCTTCCACAAAAGAGAGTCATGTTTTGTCAGTATTTCAGGAACCTCTTAAAAAGCGGATAAGCTCGTGGAGCAATTTAGCTAACATGACCGAAGTTAGGTCTCCTTGAGTAGACAGACTGACCTATCCGATATCCGGCTCCAAGAGATGTCTGTGATTTGAAATCTCCACTTTGATTACTTTTACAACTACACTAATTAGCCGTTGAAAATAAATAATAATCATTCGTAGTCAGTAATATTTGAGTCCTAAAGTTAAAATTATACTACAACAGTTTTTGAAAAGAGAGATAAAATTAATATTTAAAATGACTTTATTGTTGAACTTTTAGTAGTAAGAAAGTTCCGAAACTGTACGGATGGTTTCTGCATAACGTTCTGGATTTCACGACTTCCCACCATTTTTCTACGAAAATCAAGTTCATTTGCGAAAAAAGTTTCCTGAACTAATACCATTTGCATGAATGTGGACTTCTGACTGATGTATCAAAATATTTTTATCCCCCAGTTGAAGGTGTGTCCAACGCCTAGGTTTCGCCTGCAGTTCAATTACAGCGTATTCAGATTGATTTCTTCCCAAATAAGAGCACATTTAGTCTGGGTGCTGAGGAATTGAAAGCAAATAATCCCTCTGCTATTCGGAGCCAACCTTGACAAACTGGAAGGTGCGGAACTGTTACAATAAACCTACCTATTTTTTTTTTTTTTTAACATCCTAATTTATTGTGGTAACATGACGGGCTTTTATTGGGAAGTTACTGACTTTTAGAGGGAACTTTTCTGATATTTTATGGACATACGACTGACAGAAATTAAACATATTAACTGTCCATTATTTTTTATTTCCGAGAAATGTTTCCAGAATTTTTTAAAAAAGGTTTTTAAATTTATTGACAGAGCAGTAAGTCACAGCCCCAGTAGCATCAACTCATCGGATTTTGTTCGACCGATCATCGAACTCCTCGTAAACTGATCCTGTAACGCACGATGACATCGTTTCGATCAGTATCTGCGCACGGTTTTCGATGAGCTACTTTTCATCGGAAAGCGATATCTTTCCGATCAACTTTCCCGATGAAAATAAGCCGAGCATCCAAAATTCATCGGCACGGGACTGCACTGCTCGTAAATTGCTCCAAATCTCATCGTATTTCAAGCAAAACTCACCAGATTTTGCTACTTGGATTTTGTTTGGCCGACGAGACATATTGGAGCAATTCCCGATGAGAACTCATCGAATCCGATCATCGGCCGATGAGAATTTCATTGGGTTTCTATAAATGGCCGATCATTTGCCGATGAGATTATGCTGCTAGGGGAGTTAAGGCAGAAATACATGCAAAGTTACCGGTATATTTTCATACATTCATACA